>CM039478.1:4003115-4108858 GCA_022433065.1 Begonia loranthoides | reverse complement strand
TTCTCTGTTTTCTATTTGAAATACAATCTTCGTTCCTAACAGAATCTAGATTTGATGTTGCTGGAATTGGAAGGATTGGATTTGACAATTTTAATGTATTTGTCTTTTACCATGTAGGAGGTGATAATGATTTGAAAGATAAGGACATTAATGGATCTGTTGGAGCCTCTTCCTTACCTTCCATCAAAAAGAAAACATCAACCCCAATTATAAGTGGTTCATCGGAAGAACAATCGAACGATGAAGAAGTTGGAGAAACTGGAATGCTCGAGAATATGGACCCCACTAATGCAAAACGTGTGAGAAGGTATAGTAATATCGCCGACAGGATAGAATCAATGATTGTAATTCTTCGAGTGATTACTCAGTTGTTCATTGATCCATTCATTTCAAGCTTCAAAGCACTCTTTGGATTTCTTTTTTCTTCATGTTTCTCTGAACTTGTGTCGATTTTCCAGAATGTTATCTAATCGAGAGTCGGCTAGACGCTCAAGAAGAAGAAAGCAGGCCCATTTAAGTGATCTCGAGACACAGGCAAGACCTGATTTGTTATTTAGTGCTCCAAATTTTTAGTCCTCCATTAACTTTGTTTAAATTATTACTGAATCTAACGTGTCTCCATAGGTTGCTCAATTTAGAGTTGAAAATTCTACTCTTTTGAAGCGTTTCTCTGATATAAGCCAAAAGTATAACGACGCAGCCGTTGATAACCGAGTTCTAAAAGCCGATGTCGAAACTCTAAGAGCAAAGGTAAAGAAATTTTCATGTGTATCGCCTTAAAGACGAAAAGAATTACATGTCGTGATATTTCTTGTGTATGCATGGATCTTGGGTGTATATCGGATTCAATTTTGTCGATATACGCTATCTTTCAGGTGAAGATAGCTGAGGAAACGGTCAAAAGAATCACGGGTTTGAACCCGATGATTTGCGCAATGTCAGGGATTTCAACACCTGGAATGCAACTGTTTGATCAAAGCCCGTCCGACACATCAAATGAAACTTCTCTTCTTGTCCAAGACGAACTAAGTCATTGGCACCATCCACCGGGATCGACACTCAAAAGTTCATCGATCGAAAACGGGAAGTATCAAAGTTCACAAGAGTCGTCGGGAGGGAAGAAGAACAGTCCAACTACATCAATGCAGCGGGTGGCTAGCTTGGAGCATCTGCAGAAGCGGATTCGAGGGAAAGACATCAGTCGCAGTCCCAAGACAAGTCAGCAAAGTTAAACTAATGAATAACAGAAATTGCATCTTAATTTATTTTTATTATTTTCTGGTAAACTTGCATACTTTCTAAGTCCTAAGTTTTCAATATTATTCTCAGCTAATTAATTAATGCAATAATTATGATACCGTTTTGAATAATTAAAATTGTAACAATATGTAAATTGTCACAACTCGGAGGCGGGCCGAACAAAAACATTGGGCCAAATGACTCAGTCTTTGTGGAAGATCCGATCATCTAGTTTAATGCTTATTATATTATCGCAGAAGACTTGTATAAATACCCAGTCGTGATTTACTTATAATTGACCATGATTTATATAGTGATTGCGAGAGTTTAAATTTCAGAATAAATAAAAGGCAGGATATTGGAGTGCACTAGTAAGGTGTATAATCTAATACTCTTATTTTTGTACAAAATTTATCTTAAATTTATATATTTTAATAATATTAATTTTTCTTTAGAGCCAAATTGGGTTCGATTTGGTTCGGATTCTAGGTCTAATTTTAAACCATACGAACTGATAGTTCGGTTCGATTTTGAAACCAAACCGAATTGAATTGTGTCCAACCTAAAAGTCTCCATTCGATCTAGATGGTTGATTTCAATAGAAGGGGCCGTGGCTTTTAGATATTAACCAAGACCATCTAAAAATGAAGGGTAATTAACAAAACAAACTCTTAAATATTGGATTAGGTTACCGAAAATTCAAAATTTAAAGAAATTTCGTGAACAATTAAGACATCGAACTATGAAAAATGAAGAAGTCAAACATCGCAATAACGTTTTTTATTAAAAATTTAATTTTTTTTTCTCAGCGGATAGGTTGTCTTTCCACAGCGAACTTGTATATGAAGTACTTGTAGTTAATGAATTATTTTCCGCAGTGAAAAAGTATTTTCCATAGCAGAAACGTGTCTTCCGCTCCAGAAAATGCCATTTATGTATTCTTAACTATAATTACTTCGTGTATGAATCTATTGTCGAAAGGTGATTTATCCACTACAGAAAAAAAATTTAAATTTTTAACGGATAATATGACTGCAAAGTTGTCTTCTTCATTTTATATAGTTCAAGGTTTTAATTGTTCACAAAAGTACTTTTTGACTTTTCGATAGTTTAGGGTTTGTTTTGTTAATTTCCCAAAATTAAAATACTTGAAATTACTTGTAAAGTTACTGGGCCAATCAATGTTGAAGTCCAACCAACTTGTGAAAGTCCAATCTCCATCTCTCCGGTTATCCAAAATCTCAAGCTCTCTCTAATGGCGTAGAAACTCAAACCAGAAACCAACTATTAACCCCGTAAGCTCACAGATTTCAAGCTCCACCGGCTTCATCAATGGAGATATCATCTCTTACTCTGCCCTTGTCTTCTTCAATTCCATTTCTTAGACCCTCTCCTTCTCTTTCTCTCTCTTCTTCCCGCTCCGTCTTCTTCGCCGCTGCTTCTTCCCCCAGTCTAAAGAGTCAAATTCGAACCAGAGCTAACTCGGAGAGGTTGCGCAAGGGGTTGAGCTGCAACGCTTTGTTCGGTCTCGGCGTGCCTGAGCTGGTCGTTATCGCCGGCGTTGCTGCTTTGGTGTTTGGTCCAAAGAAGTTGCCGGAAATTGGAAAAAGTGTTGGGAAAACGGTTAAGAGCTTCCAACAGGTATGTGTTTGTTTACTTGGAATTGTGTGAAAATGCTGCCTCTGGTTCTTGATTTCGTCTAATAATTGCTTCAACTGCACGAGATGTTTAGTTTATCTCCAATTGTTTTGGTTTCATTTCACTCTTGCTTTTGATTTTCGTCGTCTGGTGCGATTTTTGTGTATCAGTTTTGAAAGATACTATAATTCTCATTGTCTAATTTGGAGGAGAATGATACGACTTAGGATGGGAAATACAATTATAGGGAGTTACAGGCTAGGGGTTTGAACTGTCTGTAGAACAGAAAAACTATAATCATTTGAAAACAATGGATCCAAATGTGTATACAAAACCTGTTTTCTAGGATTAGTACGTTTTTCAGGAAAAGTTTGGAAAGAGTTTTGCAAATTGTGCCTGTTTCCGCTCCAAAAACGAATCACTCCATTCATTTGATTTCCACTTTTTACTGTTTTTCAAAAACTTTTCTGAAATCATCTCTCTTACACACCTTAGAACTTCATGGTTGAATCAAAATAAGTGATATTCCAACTATGGACAATTATTGTAGAAGATTATTAGATAGTGGAGGATGCCTAAACCTCCATGTTTGGTGCCTTGGATGATCTTCGACGTCTAGTCAGCATCCATCAAATCAATAATTCAAATGTCATATTGTAAACTCTTTGGCGACTAATTGAATCATCCGTTATGCAGAGGTGTTTTCTTCACCAATTAGCTAACATTTTGAGAGAATTATTGATCGAAGAACGGCTCTTTCATTTTGATTGTTCTTTTATCGTAATTCAGAATTTGCAATGTCTATTTTGAAATGTCACTTTCAGCTTTTGGTCGATTGCTGATGAGTTGAAGTATGGATAATCTTCATTCCAGTGATTGGAATCCAACAACCATAGTAAATTGTTCATTGTCCAAGGCTTTTTAAATCTTTGAAGTTCAAATCAAGTTACATCACTCAGCTTCTCTGAAACTCACTAACCACCATTAATGGAGTAGCTATCAACCTTAATTTCTCAGCATCACCTCCTTGCATGGTCTTGGTATTATAAATCCGATTAGATAGACTCAGTAGAGAAAAATTTATCGAATTTTGAAAGATGATTGATGGTGAGTATGCAATTTGACCAAGTATATCTACTAAAGTAAATGATGTTTAACTACGTGGTTGATTGTATTTCAAATCCAATTCATTAAGTTTTGTTTGGTTTAGACCCTGATGATTGAGAATACCCTGTTTTTCATATTTGCTTAATCGCCTCATTCCTTTTGATTTCCCCGATCTATCAAATTTTCTTCCATGATCTGAAACTCGCTCTTGTTTTGCATCGATCGACTGTAACAATCTTTTTAGCCGGGTAAAAAGTAAAGTCAGAGAAAGTTATGGTTTCAGTGTTGTTGTAGAATCTGAGTTGTGGAATGATGTTTCAGGCTGCTAAAGAGTTTGAGTCAGAGCTGAAGAAAGAGCCTGATTTAATTGGTGAAACTCCAGAAACCAAGTCAACAGCTGTGAGTAGTGAGGAGGAGAAGCAAGACAAGGTTTCTAGCCCAAAGGAGAGTGTATGAAGAGTAATGGACAAATGTATCAAGGTTTTTAACTAATTGTTTTTCGTTCGATGTTGTCAGAATTCTCGTTTTTGATCGATACCTTTCATTTGTATCTATTTAATCCAACAGTTCTACGTCAAAGAAGCTCATAGAAAAAACAAACATGAAACCAAAACCGAGCCAAAATAGAGTCTTGGGCTAGATTTCAGTTTGATTCTTAGCCATGCTCGGTTCGGTTTTGGTTGATTTAGGAATCACGCTATACACCAAATTTAAGTTTTTTTTTAAATTATATCTCTAATCATACTTGTAACGTCCCTCAGTGATCTCAATATAATATTATTTACTTTGGATCGAAACAAACACAAATTTGTTTTTGGGATTATCCCAAAATGCGTTATATTAGGTAAGGAGGAGGATCCTACTTATAAATCATACATTTTCTGCTCTTCCAAGTAATGTGTGATTGTGCATCTCCACTGATACGAGTCGGACCCACGCCTGGGTCTTTCCTTATCTTCATAGGGCAGGTTGCCATAATACTTCTTACGTGACAAATATTGATGAATGTAATTAATGTCATAAATTATAAATAGTTAAAATAAGTAATTAATTCCACCAAATTATTATGTTTGCCATAATATTAATAGTGAGTAGTAATAGTATTATCTTTAGCTAATTATACCAATGAATATATATATATATAAAATTATCAATTTTTATAAAAAAAATTGTCTAGTTTTGGGCTTTCTAGGGTTTGGATTGGGCCAATAACCCAACTATATTGGGCCCAAGAGCACAGAATGACTTCCTTTCCCCTCAATGAAATGGAAATGGAAGTTCTTTAAATTATGAAAGCCTCTGCAATTATTTAATCTTTCACTTTCATTTGTTTTTCCCAGCAAATGCTTTCCGTTCTCCTGGTCATGGTTTCAGTTACTGGATAGAAGGAAATTTAGAGAAGTATGGATAGGAACACACATGAGGGGATTGGGGATGATTTCTTTGAGCAGATTTTAGCAGTACCTCCGGCTTTTAATGGTGGAGAGTCGGCCGAGTATGGCGGAAGAGAGCCGAGCTCTGTGGCTATGGCGTTACAGTTAGGGTCCGGAGTAGGAGGAGGAAGAGACGATTGCGGTGGCTCTGGTGGTGGATTGAGAGGGATCGCCATGCAAGGCTTGGATATGCCTCTTGGATTGAACTTGGAACAGAGCTTTTTGAGGCGAGAGAGATTTGGAGATGAGATTGAAGCTAATAGCCGTAACAATGCGCATAATAATGCTTCTTCTTCTGCTACTTCTGGAATTTCTGTTAGTCTCTCTCTCTCTCTCTCTATGCTGCTGTCTAAACCGCCATTTTTCTACTCTTCTCGTGCTGTCTGAACTGCTATTCTTGTGACGAAAGAACATCATCTTTTGTATTGTTTTTTTTGTTGGATTTTTGGGATTCTTGATACTGGTTTCAATTTTCATAACTTTTTCTGCATAGCAATAATTTTAATTTGCTTTCCGGGAAAATATTAAAAGTTTGTAGTGGGAGGTAACATTTTAATTTTTGTTACTTTTCTTTCCAGAAAGTGTATGTAGAGTACAACCTTACTTTTCTTTACTTTGCCCAGAATTTTTGTGTCTAAATTTCACAAGTTTCGAAAATAATCAATCAAATTAGATGGAACTGGTGAAAGAAGATGAAGAAAGAAAGACTCGTTCATAATTTATCTCCTATGATTTTTTTTTGGAATTCAAATAATTTACTTCTGTTTTGTCCTTAGCTCTCAGATTTTAAAGACTAAGAACATGTTTGATGATGAAGTTGGGTAAATCAATTCACTTGCTTCTTTCTTCTTTCTTCTCTTTGTCAGGAAAGAGATTCTGTGCATATGAACGCTTTATTACCAACTTTTGGACATGTACAGTGTCGGTCTTTTCGACCTGAGCAACCTCCGGCCCAACTCCACCAGGTAAAGTAATAATTATTTTGTGAAATGAAGCCAAAGATTACATCTTTTATTTTTATCTAAGATTTTATTGACGGGCGAAGTTCACAAATAAGAGGAAGTGAGATGCAAGAATGGAAACCAAAAAACAGATATGATTAGTGCAAGGGAATTGAGTATTTTCTTGTTAAAAGATATTTCTTATTGACGTTGCTTACATTTGATTTGCTAGTTCTTCAAACTTTTGATTTGAGTTGTTTATCACATCAACAAACGTCTTTTAGGTTTCAACGAATTTGTGTTTTGTAATTAAAAAAGTAAAGTTGTTTCTCTAACTAGATCATGCACTGATTATTATAGAATGAAGTTCATATTATTTCAAATTGATGGTCTGACTTTAAATTCAGCCCTTTCATTGTCAACCAATCTCTGGGCAAATTCCTGCTGTGTCCCAACCACCCTCGATCCGACCTCGTGTTCGAGCAAGGAGAGGCCAAGCAACAGATCCTCACAGCATTGCAGAGAGGGTGAGTTTTTTATGTGCTTGTGGAGTACTCAAGATTCTATCACTCAATTCAAAAGTAGCTAAGTATGATTTTCCTTGTATCTAAAATTGGATCATATGCAAAAAAAAAATGGTTAAATAAAGAAAATGCGGGTATAAAAAATATATAGTTTTTGCGTATAAAAATATATAGTTTTTCATACACTGAAAGAAATCCACTCAAAGGATCTTCAAGAGTCATTTCGTCCTTAGAAATTGAAATTGAATATAAATTGAAGATCTGGGCGTGATATTATTTTCCACTCACAAGATCTGGCCACGATATCAACTCCATTCAAAAGTATTTTCTCTGTTTGAATATAAATTGAAATTGAATTCCTTGCATATGTTTCCCTTTTTAATGCAGTTGCGAAGGGAAAGAATTGCAGAAAGAATGAAGGCTTTGCAGGAGTTGGTTCCTAGTTGTAACAAGGTTATTATTCTCATTTTGAGAGATATGATGGAGTTTCTTTATTATATAAATCACAGTATAGGTCCATTACTCAATTATTTTCTTCCCATTTTCTTGTCCAAAAATAGACATTTTATTGGGTACTTTGACCATTCGAGAATATGGCATGAATTTCTTATCGGTAGATGCAGTATGATATTGATGATTAATTATAATCTTATGCAGTCAGATAGAGCAGCTATGCTTGATGAAATTGTGGATTATGTAAAGTTTCTAAGGCTTCAAGTGAAGGTAATGAGATCAACTTCCCTAATAGATTTGATCTTTCTGATTTAACATTGATTTTCATTTTACTGAACTTGTATTACTGAAGAGGCATGTATCAATAATCACGATTTAGGTGTGGATACTTCTCCATTATCTTGTTCATTTGCAACTAAATATTTTCTCTTCCATTTTGTATGTTTGATCATTAACAAAACCTCTGGACGTTTCTGCTTTACATCCACATAGATTTGTTAAACCTATTCGAGATTCAATTTAGACGATCAGTCTTCAAATCTCTCTTCAAAATTAAGTGGGTTTGTGGAACCTCATTGTGTTTATCACATAATTATTTGATACTAAAGCATGAACTAGGAGTTAGTAATTTAAATTGCAAAGGCATAACGAACTTTTTCGATGCTGGATTGTGGAAGCCATAGTTGAACAGGAAAGGCTATGAACTATTCATGGCACCATTCCTGCTTCTTAATGCCAGTCTAAGATTTTGACATATTTTAAAGAGACTTTTTGCTGGGAAATTTTTGCACAGGTTCTGAGCATGAGCAGATTAGGTGGAGCGGGTGCAGTGGCTCAGCTCATTTCAGATGTGCCTGGAACGGGTGTAGTCGAGGTAATAAAGTCTTCACCTTTTTTTTTTTGTAAATTTGATGTTTTGAGTTAAAACACATGTTTTAGAGCACACTATAGATTAGTCGATTTTTCTTTGTTCCATTGAATGACGCAATCAATTTCTAGTTGAATATTGTAAAGAAACATCTTAAAATGAACAAAAGTAGATGTATATAATTTGTGAATTTGTGGAGATTCAATTTGGGGTTAGCATAAAAGATCAAACTCCAACCTTTATCAGATTACTATGTCATCTCATTGAAATTTATTATATCAAATGCATTAATGAAGAAGTTGACAGTGTGAAAGCGAGGAGAAATTTTCTTCTTAATTTTCCCTGGCAAATTGAGCTTACTGCGGCAATGTTTAATTGGTTATTCTATCGTAGACTTTGATTCTATTTCTGTTTAATTTAATTATTTTATTAAATTTTTCATTAAAGGGAATGGGAGGTGGAACTAATCAACAAGCTTGGGAAAAATGGTCAAGTGATGGAACAGAGCAACAAGTAGCCAAATTGATGGAAGAAGACATCGGAGCTGCAATGCAATTGCTTCAATCCAAGGCTCTATGCATCATGCCCATATCATTAGCTTCAGCAATTTTCAGAACCCACCAACCGGACACTCAGATGAGCATTAAGCCAGAATCCGACGCACCATAATCATGGATTCCAAGATGAGCTTACCTTTTCGGTGTCATTTACATCCTGTAATAATCTCTTTTCCAGAAGTGGCTCAAGAAAATGAGTTCTTTATCTCTATCTCCCCAATCTTTTAAAAGAATGAGTAGTGTTAGCTTACCCGCGAATTTCCTCGTTTAAAATTACTCAATGATGTGATATTCCAAAATGTTCTCTAGAAATTAAATGTTGTTCGAAATTGGACTGTTACATCCTTGTGTAAAACATTAAATGATTATATTAGTGGTAGCTTTACTCCTTCAAATTCATTTCCAGATTTCTCAAACAAGGAATGATTGTGATAATACCCAGAAAGGCAATCTGAAGGCACATGATCTGCTCTGGCGAAGTTTGATGGAGAAATTTCAGAAGTCCTATCAACTTCTCAGGTAATATTTTAATGGTGGGGTTGGTGGTGAATGACAAAAATACAGTTCATGGTGGGGGAATTCGGTGTTTCTTTCTTTATTTGATGGTGGAGAAAGTGTGGTAATCAAAAAGAGGTAGATATTTTATGCAAATTAAGTATTTTTGCACAAGTTTAATGCAAGTGGAAATAGATAATTGTTGGATTTCCTGTAAAGTTTTGGGGGTTTCTGGTTCTTTCATGATGTGGGTTTTGTCTGTTGTTTCTTGTAAAGTGAATTTACTTCTTTTCAAATATGAATTATCATGTGGAGAAAGTTGGGAAAGCAGGAAAAGGACAGGAAGAAAAGGGGTGGAGTCTGTTACATTGCCATTGTCTCTTTTCGTCCTTTGTTTTTTTAGCAAGAAAGTAGAAAAAGAGAGAGAGAGAGAGGAGGTCCATCCGGGGAAGAAAGGGTGGATTGCTTTCTCTCTCTAGACCCAAATTCTGGTTGTTAACTTGTCAGATTAAAAGGCCAACTTCACCCAATTCAAATGCAAGATCATTACATGTAAAGATGGGTCGATGATACCTCACTTTCTTCAGATTTTTTTTATTTATTTTAAAAGCATCATTTATGTGTTTTTAGTAGGCAAGGAAGCTTCACTTTTCCGCAGATTTGATTTTAATGAACATTCTTCTTCTTAACTCCTCTCATGATAGATATCGCAAGAGATGCTTCCACACTCCTTTTGGAGTAGAATATTTTGAACACATTATTATTATTCAACACTTTAGGCACACACTACTCGTATATAATGTGTCCAAATTGAGGTCAGTGGATCTATGAAGCTGAATGAAAGTAGAGGATCTTCCAATAATCATTTGAGCATGCAACTACTCGACCAGAATACATTTCTTTGTGTTTTTTTTTACAAAGTTTATGCATGAAACCGTGTCATATGTACAACACATGAAACAAGAGGCAGCACTAATTCTCCAACGTACAATACTCTAACCATGCAAATAACATCTATGTCAGCTATTTTGCAAAACACTGCCGGATTTCCCATCAATTCCCCACAATCCTGTCCAAAAAATGAATCCCCCTCCGCTTCTTCTTTTTCTAAAATCGGCGTCTGCCTTTCTCATGATGTTTCAATCTACGTTGATTTCTGTTACCTCAACTTCCTACTACCACAAAAGTTATAGAATCGAAATAGAAGCACTAACCTCGAATTGATTCAAAACGGGCATATGTCAATGCAGACTGTCAAAAGCTCATAGGTAACAAAAGTCGGCCACATTTACGTTCCGGCAGAGCTTGCTGTGATTTCAGTGCCATCCCTTAACCCCTGAAGGCTCACGTGAAGTGTTCTTTGGACACTGTCTGCTACAATTCTCAACCTCCCTTGACTTGTATCTGTTGAATTTCCACTAACCTCCACAGTTCTAGCCACCTTTTGTTTGCATTTTTCCCACTCGTCAACGTGCGACCAGCAAGCTTGCCCACCATGACTACCTTCCATACCCAAAAACGACATGAGTGGATTATCGCCAAACGAATACCTCAACCTCACTGAGGTACAGTATGGCAGCCAAGCAGCACCTCCAGCAGCATTTATGTAAGGTATGTGGGTAGGATCAAGAACAACCGTTAGTGCGAAATCCACAGAGTTATGTGGTCGATCATAATGTATATTGCTTTTGGATGCAGATGGTTTTTTAGAGCTTTTTCCAACGCCCAACCCAGAATGATTTTCAAGACATAATTCAACGCGTGGTTTTTGCACCGGAGCTATATCTCCGCCTTGTGCTTGGATCAGTCCCTTTTTCCAAGAGATTAGTTTCAGAAACTCCCTCAAAACTGATATGGGTAATGTAAGAAGAGTAATGAATGATGCAACACGTGAAGCATCATATGGCTCTGATGCAACACGACGGCTAAAATACTCGCAGATCTCACTTATTTCAGTTGGTGTCAATTCTTCTGGCGCATTAGTTGAGTTTTGCGGCTGTTGTTGATGATGGAAACGTTTCACGCTGAGAACCTGTAGCAGAAGTTGAACTCTATGTACGCTTACAGCAAATACATAACCCCTGTAAAAAGGCATTGATCAGATTGAGATAGAAAAATACTCACAAAGTAAGGAGACAGGATCACAAGAAAAAGAAACTAGAAGCATTGACTAATATAGCATTAAGACTCTCAACTCGAAAAAGAATTCTCAGTAAGTGGTATCTGGAGAGTACGTTAAAGAGCTCACAACTTTAACAGTAATAAACAGAACTTCAACAATATGAATACCACGGTGAAAAAGTGAGGGGGGGGGGGGGGGGGGGGGGAGGGGTGAGCTAGGCTCTCTAATCATTTTCGTGCAATATTAATTTCTCTCGACCCTAAGTGAATTATTGCAAACAAATAAGCAATTAANCTGGTTCAGTCGTTGTCATTACAGGGGGGGGGGGGGGGCGAGATAAGCTCCACAGTTCCACAGTCCATAAATAAGAATAATTTGTAATAATATACATATCACCTCATCCAAAACCAGTTTTATCACACATTAAATAAAATAAACACAATGAGGAAGGCACAATTAGAGAGATTGGATTTTTCTAAGTCAAGGCTAAGATAAAAAAAAAAAACAACTCATAGGATTGAAAACTTGACACTTACCCCACAAAAAAGCGCAATGCGGGTTGCTCAGGATCCAAATTTAGGAGCGAACCCTCATTTTCCTTCAAAATTGACCCCAAGATCTCTTTTAAAAGATCTGGTAGCTGGGCAAAGAGCCAAAGGACTCCAAGGTACTTGAGTATACCCCTCAAAACCTTCTTGAGAGCAACAACAGGAACCCATCCACCTCCATAGCCACCATCATCCCCAAGACCAATAATGGCAGTATTCAATTCACCTTTCACATGTGCAGGAACACCTCCTGGTGTTCTACGTAGAGATAACGCTGAGGTAGCAGCCAAATTTGAAGATCCCGAGAGGACATTTCCTACACGATTTAAGCTAGTCATTTGGTTCCCTGTCCTTGATATTGCAGAAGAACCAAGTAGGTTAGCTCTACTTCCATTTGCAGCCGAGAGCTGCGAACTCAAACTCAGGTTCTGATTCTTTGAAGCTGACAGTCCAACTGCCTGGTTACCACCAGAAAAATTTGGCTCCAAAACATTCAACTCTTGGGCAACATGCTCCATAATAAAAGGTCGAAATTGTGGACAGGGCAACGACCCTCCAATTGAGGGGTTTGCCTTGGCAGGTGTAGCTGGTTGCAACCATACCTGATCTCCTGTGAAGCAACGCATGTCGACTGCAAATTGTTTGCGGTATATTATTCTTATCCAATAGGGACCACGTAGGACAACAGAAACATCGATAGGCAATAGAGAGCTAGGAACAATGCCAGGCCCCCCACGCCCAGGAGCAGTTAACATAGTAGCCCCATGAAGGCCATTATTGGGAAAAGAACCATTAGCAGTAGGAGCAGCTGAACTTCCTGCTGGGACTGTAGAAACCTGACCAGCATTTGAGATTGAACTGCTGGGCAACGGACTCTGTGTAGAAGTATATCCTCCTGGTTTAGGGATGGAAGGCAATGTCGATGATACACCAGGCAGTATGGAAACAGGACCAGCACGTGCAGGTCGCGTTGCAGTTCCAAGAGCATGTAATGGTCCAGCAGTAAGTCGGATGCAGCCTAGAAGAGAAGCAACTTCACCTCCATTTATAAAATCTTCCAAAAACTGCAGAGACAGTATCAATAAAACTACTTAAATTGAATCAGGAGAAGGTAATGAACAGAATGCAATATGGACACATTTAACTAAATATCAAAACAAATAAAGGAAACAGCGAGTAAGGACAATTACGGGTGTAAAAATTATGATGCATTAAATTAACGTTGACTATTTTCTTTGAGGTTTTGATCACAAATAAAATAGATTAATTTCAAATGTCATTGCTAAATATTTTAGCACAATACAACGATATTTATCTATAAAATAATATAAATAAAAAAGAGATAGTACACCAATAAAGCGTAGAGAGTATCTGCAACACATTTTAGTGTACTACAACTGTGGCTGGTAAATTGAGCTTTAGAAAAACATATCCTTTTAATTATTGTATTCCACATCCCACTTTCCCCATTACACCTCTAGTATTTTCTAGTTTGACCCCATCAAAATAAAATTCATCCATTTTAACTGCAAAATAAACACAGGTTCTAACTGATATGATATTACCACTTGAGAGATTTTGTGAAGAGCGGCTGCAACATGCTATCAAATCTTAGTTTTCCTAATACTTAATGACCATAATTTGCAGAGGACTAAACGAGGAATGTGTTAGGTAATTTTACTCCCTCATTTCTCTCTCACACATGAATTCACAACTGAGAATGGTAGAGGAGTCTTCTTCCATATCTTGATCATGGTAACAGGTTACACATCGTGACTTAGAGAGCCTGAATCTCCACTCCCTACTTCACTAATTACTTAATATTCTCTGGAGCTATACAACTTCAGCTCGACCACTATTTACTCCCTTTCCTCACCATTTCCCTCCTCATTCCTTACTATCCAGCCCACAGGCGGCTTATTTATTATTTCTCATTATTCATACACGCCAACTCCCACATTATGCAGTTATATGATTTAGAAAACTTATTTAATATAATTAGGTATCATTAAGTATTGGGGAAATGGATTATATAATCTAACAAATATCTAATAATATATTAAAACATATCAAATATAATAATAAAGTTTTTATTTCTACAAGAATTTCAATTGTACCATAATTAAATAAATCTTTTCTACATTTAGAGACATTTTGATTAATCTTCTAGTCTCCGCATGGAATCCTTTTCTTCTTAGGCATTCTACTTTATATAGGTGAATCTCACTGGTGGCTTATCAGAATGTTCAATGCAGAATTCAAATATAGTCACATTAAACTTCAGGTTTTGACAAAAAGCCCAAGTGTCATGGAAATTCAAATCTGAAATGGTGAAGTGATTTCTAAAAAGGATGAATAAATAGAAAAACAGAAACAATTAGAAATTTTAAAAGTGAAATAAACCTACCTTGGTATGAGGCCAAAGTTGGTCAGGAGAGACATGCATGGTGCAGCCTTCTTTGCCTGATTCCCACTCAACAACAAAGCGAGCCAAAACACCAGAACCAAAACTAAACCACAAACTCATTAATCCCACTGCCTCAATTCTAAATGTCCTCCTTGTTTCCTCTGACAACTTTTCAACTGTCTCAAAAGCACCTTTTGCCAATGGTGCCCTAACATCTGAGGTCCCTGCATTCTCTTCCAGTTTCTCATCTGCATGTATCTCGAGAAGTTTTCGCATGCCAGTGGCAAACATTCTTGCATTAGAGAGCCTCAATAAGTCTGCCACCAACTTATTTATGCTATCTTCTTCCACAGATTGATAACTAAGCACTACACCCTCTGGATCATAACGAATATGAGAATCTATATCAGATGTGTTGGCCATTCGAACACCAGAGCCCCATGGAGTATCACAGCTTCCTTTCTGAAGCTCCCACAAATCCCTGAAGTGCTGATCATTTATTTTGACATCCCAATACATCATCCCGGGTCTGCCAAGTCGCAGGCATATGTTTTGACAACAATCACCTCTGACAAATGGAAGACGGAACCATATATTTGAGGATGCACTTTTTAAACCGATTTCTTCAACATACGGGATGCCTTGTGCCTCCAACTGACTTGTTAGTCTGGCATGCTTGATACAAAGTGAACAGTGCCTAACCACGTAAAGAAGAGCTGAGACATATACGCTCGATGGCGCAGACCCTTTATTAGCTTCTGCAATTAGATCTCCATAGCTATATCCTTCAGTATTTGATACCATTTCGGTTGATATAAGCCCCTGTGATGGGGGTTGGTTATAACAAGTTGATTCTGAGACCTTCCTTCTCTTAGAAACTCCTTTATTGGCTTCTACACAATGGAGCGATGGAATTAAACTCACCATATCTGAAATTGTACGCTTTCGGGTGACTTTTTCTTTTTTGGAAGCAGTATCATAACCAGAACTAAAGCAAGCGGCAATATCTTGAATCTGAGCTGAAAATAAACATTTTGAAGTCAGTGAGAAACAAAGATAAACAACAGAATATATTTATTAAAACAACACAAAAATAATGTATTACATTCAGGAGTTGCAGCAGATGAGCTTGGGTCAATAAGTCTCGTTGACCCAGTCAGTGGTTCAGCAAGTGAAGTTCTGGTTCCATTATATTTTGAACTCACAGACAGTCGAGCACCAGTATATCGAGGTGGTGATAACAACCTTGATAGTTTGCTCCCATAAAGTCCATCTTTTGAAGTACTATTCAGAATTCTCATGTGATCTTCATCCATTACAGGATGAGAACTAATCTCTCCAAAATTTGGAGATCTAAGAGAGGGCAAATCCTGTTCGGATTTTGAAGTGGATATTCTTTTCACAGCTGTACTCTTTACAGGACTAGAAGATAAAGAACCTAGAGAGGTAGATTGCACAGGGCTTTTCAAACTGACAGACGAATATAGGGAACCATTGTAACGGGGGGAAACAGTTGAAAGTTTTGCAGTAGTGTTACTTTGTGATGGTTGCATAGGGGATGATGTTCCAGCTTTAATATTATGGAGATTCATTGATATTGAACCAAATTGAGTAGCAGATATATTGGACAAGGACGACAAATTCTGAGTAGGGAGAGGAGGCATACATGCCAGCCCCTTTTCCAGCCCAAAAACTTCATCAACAACTGATGAAAAGGCAGAAAGAGAAGATCCCGCTATCTCAAAAGTACCATCAAAGCTGATGTTGGACAGAAGACTAGGTTCAGAAGATTGATTACACACAGAATTTGGCAAATGCAGCTCTTCATTTTGATGCATCTGAATCTCGCTTATGTCAATAATCTTTAGACGTTTCACATTACCCAAGTCTTTGAGAGAATGGGCTTTTCCCGAAGCATCTAGCTGAGTTTCCAGCAATTTGAACTGGGGCTTGAAATCCTTGTCAAGTTGCATTGACAGAATAAAAGAATTTCCACAGTCAGGAAACACCACCAGCAACATAGGCGATCCATTGAAAATGTTCTTGGGAAATTTCCCTGCATTAAAACTATGTTCATATACCTGAAATAATATAACTTCTATTTAGCCATTACCCAAGATGTACAAATCATTATTTTTTTGTAGATGGTAGATGTGCGGACTTTCACCTCAAAGCCCAAAAACCAACTGATTGATGCAAACAAATGCAGAATACTTCTGCTCCTCAAGCTTATGAAAACATCTGAAGCAGTCATAGTTCCTTGATTTAAAGCTTCTTCATACTCTATCAATGCTGTAGGGGCAAGTATATTCTGGAATGACTGAAGAAGAAACCGACCATTCCTACAAATGGATAACAAAAAATAAAAAATCTGCCAATGAACCAACAATTTGTCCTCAAATAACATCAATCATATTCAGAAGAAACCATTCATCTTCTTTTCAAGCATAACATGAACTTCTTGTCAGGGAATAACTGAAAATCGTATCCCACCTACCAACTCTTTCCAGTCTAACTTACTACATACTTTCATATTTCTTATCAATGACGGCAGCCAGGAGCAGGTTAATTCTAACCTCAAGTCCAGGAGATAACATACTATAATAGTCAAATAGGCAGATCATTCTGCAGAGGCAATTGCAGGGGCAATTGCCATTATTTAAGAGACCAAGATCTTTGCCTTCAAAGCCTTCTTCAATAAATCATAACCAAGACTTTGTCTACCATTAAGTAACTCTAACAAAATTGAAAGGGGGAAAAACAAGCAAGGAACCCAAAATGCAGACACAAACATTTGGCTAACTAGTCCACACCAATGGCAAAATGAGTTTGGATAAACAAAAGAAAATACCAGCGAAGATAGGGCAAAAATAGTTTAGCAATGGATAGAAAGAATAGCAGAGAAAGTTTCATGCCTAAGAACTATTGAACAAAAAAAAACCAATTTTTTTCTTTACATTGAAACATAATTGAGTTAAACGTCTTTAGACTTAATTATTACATTATACTTTCTTTTCATATAAGATATTAAGTTAGTATTTATAGCATATATGTCTATTAAAGTGAATAGGGATACCTTATATTTATTCCAAGAGTGAAAAATGAAGAGCCATAAGCACGAACATATAGCATTTCCTGTCCGTCGTAGTCATTGGAATCAGACTTGTTATACTTCTGAAACAAAATAAGAACTATAAAACAAACTCACAAACTATTAAACAAATAAAGTAAGAAAGTCATCAATTCTGGCTGTTACAGAATCAGGGTTGTTATTAGATCAAGACTCTAATTCCTTTATGATCTTTCTTTCTTTGATTCTTTCGTAAGGGAGGAGGGGAGAACTATTTTAACTCGTGAATTGTTAAAGCCACATAAGACGATAAACTCCATGGCAGACCATATACACTACCATAAAAAGTTTGCAATAAACAATAAGGAAAATGCAAGAGAAAAAACACCTTCTTATGATCAATATAAGGCTCATATCCAGTGTGCTGGAGGAAAACATCACCAGCGGTTCGATATATCTGAATATTTTTTCTCAACTCTTTCTGAATTTCAAGAAGTCGAGTGTATCTTTTACAAAAAATAGCTCTTAGCAACAACTTTTCAACATCAATGCAACTTTGATCAATTGAAAATTCTGCTTCCTTGCCCGTTAATGGATCTATGACAAATGAGCTATGAATACACTTTATCTGAAGATCTGGTCCTGGCTCAATGTTTATAAAAGGACAAGACAATCCTGGATCAGGTGTTCCAGAATTTTTATCTATGTCTAACCAGTACATGACTTTCAACCCAGGAGTTCGCAGAGTAGATGAATCAGCTTCCGCATCTTGATTCAATTGTCCGGAACCACTAGCACCATCAGAAATGAGTTCAAACCGAATAGTATCTTTCCATCTCTCCTGTCTAAGAGAATTTACTTGCCTTAGGACAGTGTCCATAACAAGTGCAACACAACACTCATGCAAAACTGAGTACAATGTCAAGAAAGGATTTTCAGCTGCTGCCATTCTCCGCTCTAAATCATCTCCAAGAACATTCCGCCGCAATTCCTCCAACTTCACTAATCCCTTTTTCTCTCCAACAAGGAGTTCCATGTTCAATATTCTCCACAATGATAAGTGTCCTCTGTAACCAAGAGTCACTTCAACCTTAAATTCCCCATCCACACGTAACACTGCTTTACCATCCACAACTTTGACCTCGGACATTTCTTGAGGGAGAGTAACTTCAAGTAATTTGGACCGGACAAGAGACCCCAACTTTTTCAAAGCATGCTTTTGCTCTTCCTCAGTCAATATTCCCTGAACACCAACATCTTCAATACATTTTGGTAAGCGCTGATATGAACCAGTAAGGAGAACTTCAATAGCAGATGGTACATCATATACAGGAGCTCGAGCTTGCTGTAGCACCTCGTGCATGAAAAATAATGAATCTGCAGCTTGAGTGAAACAAGTATCATGACTAGATAAAGTTGATGCAAGTTGCTGACAGTATTGTATCAGCGGAACCTACAAATCAAAAGGTAAGGAGTAAACTAGATAGACTTGAGAAAATGAGAAAATGAATACTCGTAGAGTCATACTGAATACTTAACATAGTTAACATTAAAGAAAAGAGTAATATTTAGAATCAGCATGGTCACGCTTAACACTTTACAGCATAAGAACTTGGGTTGATACAAAATTCATTTCTAGTTTTAACACCTCTGAGTTCTTGAACTTGTTATGCAAATCAACCCATTAATTTTCTTTTTCAGTTGGAGTAGTGTTTTAGCATTCGTAACAGATTAGTAAAATAAGATGTCCAAAGTGAACGTCACAAAAACCAAGGTCAAAATAGAATTTCTTTTGTTATGCATAGAGCAGTTTAATGATTTGTATGTTAAACAACTGTACAAGCAGACTGAGAAAGAAGCAGTTTCCTAAATCGTCAATAAGTCAAGGCTTTCTAGAGACAACTTCTATCTTTCCAACATCTACATTTAGAAGTAGAGGCATATTGTCATCATCTTTCAATCGAATGCCATAATGCAGTATTGTATCAACAACTATACTTCAATAACGTTGTCTAGCTACCATATTTCAAACACCTCATTTCTCACGTCATGTGATAACGATCCTTAGCTCAAAGAACGACATATAATAGGAATGTAAATAGCTGACCTAAGGTTGTTGAGCATTAGAAAATGAAAATAAAATCTGATTTGATTTTTAAAAACTATATATATAAATGTGTCTAAAAACAAAAGAGTGAAGTTTCAATAGGAAATTTTTTAGATCACTCTATTCTTTCATAATAATGGGTTTCAATACCCAAAACTCCTTAACTCTATTCTTTCATAATAATGGGTTTCAACACCCAAAACTCCTTGTGTGCATGATTGATTGAATCAGTTTACAAAACACAAGCAATGCTACGACCTCGACTTGTTAGCAGAATTGCCCATAAACCAGTAAGCAAGACTTATTTAGGGTGTGTCTTAAGCATGCTCTAGCTACAGCGGTGACAATCAATATGAAATTTAACTGATCTTGATTCAAGCTAAAAAGGGCTTCTTCCATAAGAAACTCCTTAGATGGTCCCAGGATAGACTTCGAAAGATATCTTGTTCGTGGATTCGAATATATGACGCGTCTGTTACAGTCAATAATTCTACCATTGAGCCACTAAAAACAATCAGAAATTAGAAGAGAGACAGTTCTTGCTTTCAGCTAAATAAAGGGGAATGTTCTCTAGCACTAACAAGCAAGACACATTGGGTTATTCACTCACTACCTTTTGAATTATTCCACATACAAGCCTCTTCAAATAGGATTTATTGCTATTGATTCAATGATACCTATAAGACGCGGTTATAAATTAATAATTGTAGGTGAATGATGTGTATCCTTTGTGTTTATTACGGTCATTTTATACAACAATTGTAACAAATTGATTTCTTAATTTTATCAACGGAAATTGAAAGTTGTTTTAGTTCTTTTAACAGAACAGATTCAGTTTATTTATGCTAGGTTTCAGAACCGAATTGTTCTATTATTTGCTAAAAGAAGAGACCTATAGTAATTTTTTCTACTTCATTTAAACCATTAATAGATAATAAACTTCTAGAGATGACGTTTAGGCCTCCAAACTTAAACTCATAGATATCTAATCACTGACCCAAATTCATTGCCAAATCTTCATTACCTACTAAATTATTCTATAAAAGAAATGCTAGATTAGAGACATTTTATTTTTATTTTTCAAAGTGTATGCATAGAACGTCACAAACAATAACCAAAAGAAGAATTAGGCATACTTTCATAAACAAGACAAAAGAGGCTAAACTCCCTACCCATAGTTTTCCAAGTGATGTTTAAGAATCAGATATAATGTCATGTCATAGCATATTCCCCTTAACATTGATGAAGTTCGTAGCATGATCAACACTTAATTAGAAAAGAAAAAGTGGTATAAGAGATTGTCAAGAATTTTTTAAGAACATTCCCCAACAAGGAGTGGGTACGAATTACTAGTGTTTTGTTAGGAGGGAGACTCCTATTCACTGCTTGTATAACAGGCGTAATGCATAAATAGAAATATTGTAGTAATTATGTAACGGTGTTTTAATAATATGTTTTAGTTGTTTACAAAATAAAAAGAAAGGGAAGTTGGGGAGAGCAATTATGGAAAATCATTTTGTGAAGAAAGGAGTGTGGGGAAGGAATTGCAAACCCTTCGGTCTGCAGTTGTTGTATCAAAATTGTGGAATTTCTCTAATCCTAGTGTGAAATTGTTGTTTATGTTCTATAATTGTGAAAAACAAGGAATAACTTCAAGAATCTCATCAAATTGGTATAAGAGCGTACCTTCCATACGTAGCCAAAAATATTGTATTCACTGCTTGTATAACATGCGTAATGAATAAATAGAACTATTGTAGTAGTTATTTAAAAGTGTTTTAAAAATATGTTTTTGTTGTTTACAGAATAAAAGGAAAGGGAAGTTGGGGAGAGCAATTATGGAAAATCATTTTGTGAAGAAAGAAGTGTTGGGAAGGGATTGCAGACCCTTTGTTTTGCAGTTGTTGTATCAAACTTGTGAAATTTCTCTAATTCTAATGTGAAATTGTTGTTTGTGTTCTGCAATAGTGAAAAACAAGGAGAAACTTAACAAGAATCTCATCATGTTTCTGGGCAACCTTCTAATGATTGACAAAAATAGAAAAAATCGGTATGTGGGAAAAGAAATTGTTTTACAAGGGATAATTCTTAGCTTAAATATTGTTAGGCTTATTTATTTTGATGATGATTGTGTTAATGGAAACATATTAAATTGTTTATTCCAAAGTCTAAACATGTTTACGATTTATTGCATAATTTGATTTCTCCTCCTTAGTTTATGCGATGTTTCTAACTTTTAATTCATGCATACATACTACAACTTTTGTTAAAATCTCTCCGCCTTTTTGTTACAATCAAAAATCAAGCATGAGGAGGTTTTACAAGATACAGTAGCTCCCCCTTCGTTATTGCCAAAATGATAACGACAAGTGAAAATTTAAAAAAAAATTTGGCATGGTATCTCTTGTTTTATGACTCCCCCATATGCGTTATCAAACAACAAGTAAGCAATATAATTTAAGCACAGTCAAGATATAGATTATCCAACCAACAAACTAACATGAAAACATGTTCAACACAATCCAACGAAAAAAGTGTTCAGAACAAATACAACTTCAAAATATTAAAAATCAAGTACAAACGTTAAGCTAAGAGTAAAAACGTTAAGCTACGCATCAGGTAGGTTAACATCATCGGTGGAGGGAGGAAGGGCCGATGACAACGGTACATCAGGATGTGCCGAAGGGGATAGAGATACAGTAGTCCAGACTCCTTGAGATATCTCCTCAAGGCGCTTGTCCATTGTCTCAAGCTTTGCGAAAATTTGTCTTAAGAAGGTTGTTTGCAAGTCGATTTTGTCCTCTAGTCTGGCTATTTTAGAGGCAGTGGATGAGGAACCTCGTCGAGAAGGAGTAGGACGGCAAGAGGGTTTAGGCAGCGATGCGGAGGGAAGTGCAGGCATCGGAGTAACAACATCATCTTGATAGCAACATCTTGAGCAATAGAAGAAGAGGCAACTTGGGACGATTTCAGAATTCACAGCCCATCATTACCCAACACAAACCCCATTCTTTCCAAAGTCTGAACCGAGTAGATGTCCACACTCCATAGTGACAGAGAAGGCTCGGTGGCAGGGAATGGTACGTCCATTGTTTGATAGAGAATCAAGTAGCCCACATTGAACGGAATTCGAGAGTAGAGACGTTCTAGGACATACAAGTCCATATAACTCATGTGGTCCCGATGACCATCTCGTGACAACACATATACTTGATTCTCTATCAAATAATTGAGGCTGCTGAAAGTGGTTCAAAATCCTTGTCGTTCAAAATTCTGCTCTCAAATCTATTTCGGACAATGGACATGTCGTTCCCTCCCACCGAGCCTTCTCTGTCACTACGGAGTGTGGACATCTACTCGGTTCAAACTGTGGGAAGAATGGTGTTTGTGTTGGATAATGATGGGTTGTGGATTCTGAAATCGTCCCAAGTCGCCTCTTCTTCTACCACTCAAGATGTTGCTCATCAAGACGATGTTGATACTCCGATGTTGATACTCCGATGCTAATACTCTAATGCCTACACTTCCCTCCGCATCGCTGCCTATACCCTCTTGCCGTCCTGTTCCTTCTCGACTAGATTCCTCATCCACTGCCTCTAAAATAGCCAGACTAAAGGACAAAATCGACTTGCAAACAACCTTCTTAAGACAAATTTTTGCAAAGCTTGAGACAATGGACAAGCGCTTTGAGGAGATATCTCAAGGAGTCTGGACTACTGTACATCTATCCCCTCCAACACATCATGATGTACCAGCATCATCGGCCCCTCCTCCTCCCTCCACCAATGATGTTGACCTACCCGATGCGTAGCTTGATGTTTTTACTCTTAGCTTAACGTTTGTACTTGATTTTTAATATTTTGAAGTTGTATTTGTTCTGAACACTTTTATCGTGGGATTGTGTTGAACATGTTTTCATGTTAGTTTGTTGGTTGGCTAACCTATATCTTGACTGTACTTGAATTATATTGCTTACTTGTTATTTGATAACGCATATGGAGGAGTCATAAAACAAAAGATACCATGCCAAATTTTTTTTTTTTTTCACTTGTCATTATCATTTTGGCAATGACGAAGGAGGAGCTATTGTATCTTGTAAAACCTCCTCATGTTTGATTTTTGATTGTAACAAAAAAGGGGAGAGATTTGAACATAAGTTGTAGCATGTATGCATGAATTAAAAGTTAAAAACATCGCATAAACTAAGAGGGAGAAATCAAATTATGCAATAAATCGTAAACATTCTTAGACTTTGGAATAAACAACTTAATATGTTTTGTCAACATAAAAAATGGGGCGATTGTTAGCCTAAGTATTGTTAGGCTTATTTATTTTGATGATGATTGTGTTAATGGAAATTATAAGTTATTTATTGAATAATATTTTGAATTGCACAAATACTACATTTATATTCATATTAAATTGGAAATACCCTTAATTAGGGTATTCATGTTGTCTAGCAAGTTTGTCTAAGTCCTTGTAGTCTAAGGTACAAAAATTGGAACTTGGAGAAATCAATGAGTGCAAATTGAAAAGACAAGGTCGAGCAAACTGGAGAATCTAGCCGACCAAATACACTTTGCAAAGGACGCGGTCGACAAGAACGACCGAAATTGTATACAGATTACTTCGAAGATTTTCGGTTGAGGATGCGATCGACAAAGCGGTCGAAGACAACGACCGAAATTCAATACAGATTACTTCGTGGTTTTTCGATCGAGTACGCAGACGAGGACGTAGTCGAAGACAACGACCGAAATTGTATACAAATTGCTTGTAGATTTTCGGTCGTATATGCGGTCGAGTGTGCGTTCGAAAACAAAGACCAAAATTGTATACAGATTACTCGCGGATTTTCGGTCGTGTATGCGTTCGAGTGTCTGGTCGAAGACCACAACCGAAAAGCAATACAGATTACCCTTAAGCTTTTCGGTTGAGGAAGCGGTTGAGCACAAGGTCGATGGGATCGACCACAATTCAATACAAATTGCTCCAAGGATTTTTAGTCGACAAAAGCGATCGAGCAGGAAGAAAATGGTTGACCGAAAAAGTACTGAACAACGCAACGGCTAGTTTCCAACGGTCGAACGTGGTTGACCAAAAATGAAATGGTCGACTGATTTCAGCCACATCTATAAATATAAGTCATTCCGAGGCTGAAGAAAAAAAGAGAGAATCCTACCTAAACTCTGCCGAATTTTCTACTCGAATTCTCACGCATTGAGTGCAATTACTCAACTCTCAAATACAAAAATTGAGATTTACTCTTTGAGAGGTTGATTGTAAAGTGTTAGCTTCGATTCCGAGATTATTGTAATCAAACGAGAAGGGTGACACCCTAAGAATCAGTTATTATAACGGTTGGATTGACGCCCATGCAGTTCAATCAATTGTAATCCGAAAAGTTGAAGCGAATAGATCTTTAAGGAGGATCCTTGAAACACGGACGTAGGCGTGCTTTGTTGAATCGTGTTAACAACTCAGTTGTGTATCTTTTATCCCTTCTCTTTTTGCTCATTGCTAATTGCTATAGTGATTGTTTGATTATTAATTGCATTAAATCACTTAAAGTTAAAGAAGTTAATAATCACACGAAAAAGTTTTAGAAACTTAATTCACCCCCTTCTAGGTTATTTCAATCTTTCAGTAATATACTTGTATTGATCCAAGCTATCGAAAATAGCAGTCCCATTTACTTTCTCCCTTAAATCAGTTTTGACAACCTGGAGGAGATTTTGAGAGTTGCTTTAAAAGGGCAAACAATGTAGCCAGGAAACCTCATCCCTCTAGAGTTTTTCAGTTCACGAATATTGGCCGGTTGAGGAAATGGTTATGGAGATTGCTTTCAAAGAATAATTTTTTACTTACCCTGTTACTAAAAGCAAAATTGGAAAAGAAAAAAAAAAAAAAAAAAAAAGCTCTGGATGGATTGTAAAAAAAAACGCAAAGTTTCTGTTCTTAATCCTTGATGCATTATATCCCTTTTAATTTTGGCGATGGGAACTAGAAAGATTAACTCGAATCAATAAAAAGAAATGGACCATAGCTTTATCTCTAGGTTGTTGCTTACTTTGCATGAGTGATGAGATAACTAATAACATTTTCTCACAATGTGGATTCAATTGGAGTGTTTGGAATATATAGACACATAAGCAGACTAGGCTCTATTGGAGAAAAGGAACAACTGCCACAGTCTAGATATCATGATTAAAACATAGTCCTAGATTTTTAGGGACAAAATCCCATGATTCTGATGCTTAGAATACAAGATTAGGTTTTTTTTTTTATAAGAAATAGGCTTAATTCAAAACACTTTAGGAATAATTCAAAAGTGTCGTTGATTTCTCAAATCCCATGGTATTATGACACAGTTTGTTTTCTCTTGGAGTACTTTTTCCATATACACGTATTTTACATTTATTTTTTATTGAAACTACAAACTTCTCTCTGGGAAAGATTAAAATTTAACCTAATCATTAAACATGCATCCAATCATAATTCGCTTAACACTCTAGGCAACTAAAAACAAATTCAAATTCCGTCAAACACTCCAATTCACACTCTTCGACAAATACTAAAAGAAGAGCTAAACTTTCAGTTTTGCACGTAGTAATAATCCATCCAATCAAAAACCAGAATCGCCAGAGAATTTAAAAGACAAAAAGATCGAGCAACCGACCTGTTTACACCACTTAGCGAGGACATTGAGACGGAGCATCCGCTGCTGAGTCTTGAGGAGGTACTTGAGGAGGCTAACCTTTTTCTCGGTATCAGATACGTCAGAGGATTTGGATTTCTCAACAAGCTCCTTGAGAGAAACGAAAGATTCCTCCGCCGTCCGGCTGACCAAGGCCGAGAATTCCACCGTTTTTTGCCCTAACTCTGCCGCCATTGCTCCTGGCTTTTCACCTCCTTCTCTCTCACCTCTTTCTTCCTCAAGAAGAGGCCTCCGATATCGACATCGTAGAAATCATGTACTCTAGTTTCAGAGAGAGAGGGAGAAAGACGAAGGACTTTTAGAGAGAGAGAGAGAGAGGGGGGAGTCAGTCAGTCAGAGAGTGATTTGTAAAAGTAAAGTCAATGACTTGGCCAATGACATACTGCCACGTTGAAACAAACATTTATCAGGCCCATTAGGCTTTAACAAGCCGCAAAACGGGCCTGAAATAAATAAAGAGGCTCAGAGAGAGTAGTCAGATTTGAAAAAGAAAAGAAGATGGATCACCAATGAAATACTGCCACGTTGAAACAAACACATATCAGGCCCATTGGGCTTTTAATAATCCTTTTATCAATAATTCTATAGTACGTAGGATTGGGTATTGATGTAGTTTTTTTAATAATTATTTTTATTGTGTTTTTAAAATAATTATTTGTGCATAAAAATAATTATTATTTAATAAATTATTTCTTTAAAAAGTGATTTATCAATTTTAGTTATTAATATATTATAATTTTCAATTGTTAAATGACATCATATTATATTAGAATTTAGAGAGATGAATAAGACAAGTGTTGAAAAGATTGGGTGGTTAAATATTATTATTCAACATTTTAAAAAATTAAAATAAAAATATATTTATTTTATAACTGCTTCCACATTATTGGGAAAGCAAATATCTGAAGTAATATTTTTTAGGGTAAATAACAAATTAACCATCGTGGTTTGTGATTAATGACAAGTCAATCACTATGGTATTTTTTTTAACAACTTAACCACTGACGTATAGGAAAATGACAAACCCAACATCGCGGTCACGTTCTCCGTTAACAAGTTGACGTGAGACACGCGGTGTCTCAAGACACTGTCTCAAGTTGGCTTTGTTTTCAGACAACGCGTATTAGCGGTGTCTTGTGAAGACACCGAGTCGCGGTTGTTAGCCTTTTTGTTAGGCTTAATTTTATTTTGATGATGACCAAATGGATTAATGTAATGAAAATAATAAGTTGGTTAATTGTGTTTTTATTGATAATATATTCAATGTTTTATTCATTATATTTATACTCAAATTTATCAAAAATACTCATATTGAGGGTATTAAAGTGTGCTAACATGTCTATTTAAGTCCATGTAGTGAATGCATATCGTTTTGGGACTTAGAAAAATCAAGAAGGAGAAGAAGGAGCAAAAGGTCGACGAAACAACACAAAAGGTCGACCTCGATGGGCATCCATGAAGGAAAGGGTCGACCAACTGTGAAGCAGAAAAAAATAGTTTGCCGAAAAAATTCTGTAATGAAAGAAACGGTCGACCGCTTTGACGAAAGGTCGACCGCATCATTTGAAAACTCCTTTTTCTCACCCGTCTTCAAAAGTCCACTGGAGGTCCATCAACAAAGGAAAGGGTCGACCGCAAAATGGACAGATTGCTCCAGAAGTTCTGCACGAAGGAAAGGGTCGACCGCACGGTCGACCATGAAATGGACAGATTGCTCCAGAATTTCTACATGAAGAAAAGCACCATAGGAATTTTCCCAATGGTCAAATCTCAACGGGAAGAATTGCAACGACTAGTTAAAAGGGTCGACCGTTTGGGCATAAGGTCGACCGTTTGCGCAGTGTCTATAAATATAAGATCACTTCAAGCTCTCTACAACGAACGAACCTAGAATCGTGGCGAATCCCTGCCGAATTTAATACTCGATTCTAATCATTGTGAGCTTTTAATATTGTTGTAAATCCAATTCTCCCCAACCCATAAACTTGCGAGTTATATTTGGGAGAATTCGGATTAGATAGATTGCTCTTTAATTTCCGTATTCTATACTTGTGCTTGATTGTAAAGGGTGATTCCCTTAGAATTCATCACACTAGGGTGACAACCCGAAACACTTGAAATAGTCGTAGGCTAGATTGAACGCCCGTAAGTTCAATCATTGGGTGACGCCCCACAATAGTCAAACACTGGGTGACGCCCGCAATAGTCAAGTTTAGGGTGACGACGTCCTATAAGAGTCAAAGGTTGACGACCTTATGATTAGTCAAGGGTGACGCCCATATTAAGAGTCAATTTGTAAACGGTTTATTGGCACCCGTAAGCCAATTGTTTAGTGTATCTCCAAGTGGAACTTGGAGCGCGGACGTAGGCGAGTTTGCCGAACCGCGTAAACAAATATTGTGTGTACTTCTTTAACCCTTACTCTTTACATTATTGCATATATTTGTTATCGATATGTTAATTATATGCATTAAATCACTTAAAGTTGTTAGAGATTAAAATATCACACGAAAATATTAGAAACGCTATATTCACCCCCCCCCCCCCCCCCCAATCCCCTCCCCTCTATAGGCGTATATCGATCCTTCAATTGGTATCAGAGCGGGTATTTAAATTTTTGTGTGATATTTCGTTAATTGTGCTCATTGCTATAATTTGTTGAATTTCAGTGTTGAAATTTATTTGAATATCATTTATTTGAAATTACATATATATATACACACTATGGACTCCAACATGTATGAATTAGGTCAATGCACATCTACACCTTCACATTTTGATGGTTGTAATTATTTTTATTGGAAGTGTAGAATGGAAATATTTATACAATCTTTTGATTACTTTTTATGGAAAATCATTGAAAAGGGAATAACTCTTCCTAGACCAACTTGTGAATTCAATGATTTAGATAAACGAAATTGGAACTTAAATGCTAAAGCTATAAATATCTTATTTAGTGCTTTGAGTAAAAATGAATTTGATAAAGTTCAATTTTGTATTAGTGCTTATGGTATTTGGAAATCTCTTGAGCTAACACATGTAGGCACGAATCAAAAAATTGAAAGTGGAGAAAACTCATCCTCCCAAAAAAAGGAGAAAGTGGCCAATACATGCTTCATGGCGAATGAAGAAATTGAGGTAACAAACTCTTCTAGCAATTCCGATTCGGATGATGATAATAATGCATTTAATGAATTGCTAGAAAATTTTAATGATCTCAAAAATAAATATAAATTGTTGAAAAATGAGAAAAACAACTTGATCAAAAAGCATACTATTTTGAATAAATCTCTTGATGATCGAATTGTAGAATTAAAAAGCATGATTTGAATTTCTAATGCTTCTCTTGAATCTCTTGAGCACGATAGTAGCAACTTAAGATTGGTAAACGATGAATTGACTTCTACTATTAAATGTAATGAGCATGAAATTAATGATTTGAAATTGTTGAATAATAAATTAAATACAACTATCAAATCACATGAAAATGAAATTGATTCATTAAATTGTAAAAATTGTGATTTGATTACTATTAATGAATGTCATAAGCATGAAATTTGTGATTTGAGAATTATCAATGATAAATTAAATGATTGTATCAAATCACGTGAAAATGAAATTATCCTTTTGGATGTTAAATCTAAATCTATTTTTAATACTAAGGCTAAAATTGAATCGCTTGAGGTTGATATATGTGAATTGAAAGCAAAGAATAATGATTTGAACTCTATTGTGCTTAAATTTACTAATGGAAGCAAAAATTTAAATATGCTCTTAAATTCTCAAAGGGTTACATTCGATAGAGCCGGAATTGGATATGAGCCCTTTGAAAAGAAAAAGAATTACACTAATCTATTTGTTAGTTCATCTATTTGTAATTCTTGCAATTGTATTGGACATAAATCTTTTTGTTGTCCTTTAAAATTGAATGATAAATTGAAATCAAATTATGGATATAAATTTGTCTATCCTTTGAATTTGAACTCTAAATTTAAATCAAATGCTAATTCAAAATTTGTTTATCCTTTGGATGCAAAGTCTAATTTAAATTCTAAATTTAACTTAAATTCTAAATTTGTGTGGGTTCCTAAAGGAACCAAACCTATAACAAAAGGACCCAAAATGGTTTGGGTACCAAAAATTGCAAAATGATTTTTTGTTGTAGGTTGGAGATTCTCCCAATGAGCTTGAAAGGAAATTGGATACTTGAATATCCAACAAAAGGGGGAGAAGCTTCAAAGAATGCCTCAAATGCGGTAAATGAAAACAAATATCTTAGAGGTACACAATCTCTTTGTTATAATTGAATTTAAGTGTGAGTTTGATTTGGATTAGTATTTAGAGTTTGATTGATTAGAATGGATTATATTATGCATTGATTTAATCTTTATTTTCTTGGAATTAAAGCATAGATTGATTCAATTCTATTGTTCTATTCTTGATTTGGGATTGAAAGTGTTTTAACTTTGATTAGTACGTAATCTTCTTGAATTAGTAGAATATTTTTTTTAATTCATTGTTAGCTAAATCTTTTTGTATATATAGGTTGAAATATGTTTTATTCATTCACTTAGTATTTTGTTGAATGGTTCCAACAATTAGATTATAAATTACATATCTTTGATTTAGGATTGCATTGAAATAAATTGATTTTGTTTTTGGAGTGAATGGATAATATCATAGGTAGTAAATTTGATTATTTCTTCACTTGATATCTACGAATTGAGATGTCCTTATATTCCTTCAATCTATATTTTTGATGATTTGTATTCCAACAACTTAGTCTATAAATTGAACATGCTAATGCAAATATTGGATTGTTGGATGCTAAGTTGGATGATTGTTTAGAATAAATTGCTTTATCTTTTTGACAATGTATTTCTTCCATGAATTAAAATTAGCTTGATATAAGAGGAGAAGTGTAGAAAATTTTTAACTATGATGTTTTGTTGTTTTCTCCCTTGAATTGAATTTGAATAATGAAATAGAGGGAGAAAATAAAATTGTAGAGAAATCATTGACTTGTTTTAAAATGTTGATTTCAATTATAATTTTAGATAGATTTTGCTTCCGCTAAGCCACACTTTGATGTTTCTCTCTTGTTCTTAAATTGATTAATTCTAAGAGGGAGAAAAGTAGTTTTATATAAAACTTATTAATTTATTTTTCAAATAGATTTTATATTGATAAACATGAAAACTCCAATAGTATCCTTAATCTTAAAATTGGTTAGTCATCTATTGGGTTTGTTTCTTGGCGATCTATCTTAATTGTGGATTCATTAATATCTTAGATTTTTGACATCATAAGAATGAATGTCTATTCACTAAATGGATTGTGATTTCTTGGAGCATGATTCATGATGTTTATTTTTTATGATTGAAGATTGTATCCAACAATTTGATCTCTAGATTGCAAATATTACTTTGAATTGGATGTAAATCTTCAATTGATATTTTTTGGTTTGAAAATTGTATTCCAACAGGTGAACTTCTATTTTGAATATATTGAATTGCTTAGATTGTTGGGTACTCAATTTTTGACTTGTGTATTTCTCTCTTGAACTAAAAATTAACTATTGATATAGGGAGAGAAAAATACAAAAGTTTTATTTTTGTTGAATTGTGTTTCCCCTTTGGACTAATTTTGCTATAGATAAATAGGAGAGTCACAGATTGATTTGACTATTGTTTTGTTCTAAAGTTTTAATTTCTCCCTTGAATTGAAATTAGATTGATATAATGGGAGAATAGTAGAAAAGTTGTTAATTATGATTTTTGTTAATTTCTCCATTGAATTGAATTTGAATAACGAAATAGGGGGAGAAAATATAATTGTATTGAGATTATTGACTTGGCCTTGAAATGTTGATTCTAATTATAATCTTTGATAAATTTTACTTTCACTAGGTTAAACTTTGACATTTCTCCATTGGTTGTAAATTGAATAATAAAATAGATGGAGAAAATAAAATTATTTAGAGATTTTTGTTTTTAGTTTTTTAACTTAGTTTCTCCTTTGAATTAAACTTTGTACATGGAGAAAATAGAGATGTTAAATTTGATTGGAGATCTTTGATTTACTTTTGAAATTTGTACAAGGATTTTAACTTTTGATAAATTTACTTCCGTTTGTGCTTAAACTCTAAACTTTCCCTTATGAATTGATGTTGCTATTTAGATCATTAAATGTTGATTTTAATTTGTAGTTTTTGATAAACTTGCTTTCACTTATGTTTAAACTTTGACAATTATCTTTTGAATTGATTTTTAACTTTAAAAAAATGAGAAAGATATTTGTATAGATATAATTGTTTAAAAAAAAATTATAATTCTCCTTTGGGTTAAATGTGTGCATGGATAAAAGAGGAGAAAATGAAATTGATATGAGATAATTGATTTGTCTTGACTTTTGTTTTTCCCCACTAAAACCTATATATTGAATATTGTTAATTGATTTAGGGGAGAAATTAAAATTGTTTGATTCAACTTGTATTTTCCCAAATGTTTTCAATTTTTTTATTTGAAAGAGAAAATAACTTTTGTAGTTGTTTTTCAAATTGATATAATTATTTATCTTTTGTTTGAAATGTCTAAAGTGATATTAATAATTGTTTTGTTTTAAACTTCTACAATTGGTATCTATCTTGGATTTCCATCCCCAATGTTTTAATTGTATGTAATGATTTAGGGGAAGAGAAATGGTTCTTAACTTGAATATTTTTTAAAGATAGAGTATATCAATTAGTATCTTTGCAATTAGATTTCATTTCTTCAATTGATATCATCAATTTCTCTATGCTTTGAACTTTTTAAATTGGTATCAATCTTTGTTATTAGGATTAAACTTCAACAATTGAAATTATCAGACTAATTTTTTTAAATGGTATCATGTATGAAATTATCTTTGTTTTGGTATAATTTTTTTTGAATTTTTATTTGATTTCATATTTTGATTCTTCAACTATTAGACTTTGTGCATAATGATAGGAGAGAAAATTTGTTTCCAAAAGTTGAATTCATCCATGGATTTATTTTTCAATTGGTATATATATTTTTTCTTGGATGGTTCTCTTAAGTTCTTGGATTCTCTCCTAGTTGCTAGTTGATAAATTTATAGGAAGAGAAATTTATGAATTTGTTTTAATATTGCTCTAAGGGGGAGAGCAAATATTTTAAATGTGTGGTATATCCCTTTTTTAAGTGGTTGTTGTGATTAACTTAGGGGAAGAGATATTTGAATTGATTTTGATATTACACATTGGTATCTCTCTTTGCATTTTCTCTTTGAACGTACCATTGTTATCATAATTGGCAAAAATTGATTTGATTTTAACTTTGAATTTACAATTGATATTAATCCTTGAAAACATTGTTTTTGCAAATGGTATCCTTGAAAACATGTGTTTACAATTCTTGAACTTAAATGAATTCTAGTTCTTACATTTGATTTCTAATTTCTTGAATCTCATTCTTTTTGGTGTCTATTGTTTAGACTTAAATGCATAATTCCCTCAAATGTGTATGTATGCTTAATGACAAAGATGAATGATATTTTTGATTGAATTATGATTGTGGTTGCTTAGATTGGAATCTTATCTTTTACCACTCATTGAATTTTAATGTTTATATTCCCTCAAATAAGTTTCTATGCTTTATACAAAAGAGGGAGAATATTTTTGTCAGAAATCTTTGTGATTGTGGTTCTTTACAATTAGTATCTTTCTTTTAATCACAAATTGAAATTGAATGTATATTTCCCTCCATGGTTTGCTTTTTGGTTAGATTCATTGATTAAAGGGGAGAAATTTGTTTTTAGTAGAATTAATTGTTGAGTTTGTCTTTGGATTCTAATACTTATTCCCTCAATTTTGCTTATGTTGAAAATGTTCATGGGGGAGAATTTCTTAGATGAATCTTTTGATCATCTTATTTTGATAACATTTCTTGATTGTGTTTGGACTCCTCTCTCATAGAGTTACTTTTTGATTATAACAGAAAGGGGGAGAATGATGTATAAGTTGTGATATATTTTAAGGAGAGTTTTGTAGCATGTTGCATGAATTAATTGGATAAATCTAATATGCAATATTTGATGCACATGCTTAGGTTTTAGTATAACCAACTTATAGGATTTCGTCATCATCAAAAATAGGGAGATTGTTAGCCTTTTTGTTAGGCTTAGTTTTATTTTGATGATGACAAAATGGTTTAATGTAATGAAAATAATAAGTTGGTTAATTGTGCTTTTATTGATAATGTATTCAATGTTTTAGTCATTATATTTATACTCAAATTTATCAAAAATACCCATATTGAGGGTATTAAAGTGTGCTAACATGTCTATCTAAGTCCATGTAGTGAATGCATATCGTTTTGTGACTTAGGAAAATCAAGAAGGGGAAGAAGGAGCAAAAGGTCGACGAAACAACACAAAAGGTCGACCTCGATGGGCATCCATGAAGGAAAGGGTCGACCGTGTGAAGCAGAAAAAAATAGTTTGCCGAAAAAATTATGCAATGAAAGAAACGGTCGACCGCTTTGACGAAAGGTCGACTGCATCATTTGAAAACTCCTTTTTCTCACCCATCTTCAAAAGTCCACTGGAGGTCCATCAACAAAGGAAAGGGTCGACCGCAAAATGGACAGATTGCTCCAGAAGTTTTGCACGAAGGAAAGGGTCGACCGTGAAATGGACAGATTGCTCCAGAATTTCTACATGAAGGAAAAGGTCGACCGCACGGTCGACCGCACCATAGGTATTTTCCCAACGGTCAAATCTCAACGGGAAGAATTGCAACGGCTAGTTAAAAGGGTTGACCGTTTGGGCATAAGGTCGACCGTTTGCGCAGTGTCTATAAATATAAGATCACTCCAAGCTCTCCACAACGAACGAACCTAAAATCGTGGCGAATCCCTACCGAATTTAATACTCGATTCTAATCATTGTGAGCTTTTAATATTGTTGTAAATCCAATTCTCCCCAACCCATAAACTTGCGAGTTATATTTGGGAGAATTCGGATTAGATAGATTGCGCTTTAATTTCCGTATTCTATACTTGTGCTTGATTGTAAAGGGTGATTCCCTTAGAATTCATCACACTAGGGTGACAACCCGAAACACTTGAAATAGTCGTAGGCTAGATTGAACGCCCGTAAGTTCAATCATTGGGTGACGCCCCACAATAGTCAAACATTGGGTGACGCCCGCAATAGTCAAGTTTAGGGTGACGTCTTATAAGAGTCAAAGGTTGACGACCTTATGATTAGTCAAAGGTGACGCCCATATTAAGAGTCAATTTGTAAACGGTTTATTGGCACCCGTAAGCCAATTGTTTAGTGTATCTCCAAGTGGAACTTGGAGCGCGGACGTAGGCGAGTTTACCGAACCACGTAAACAAATATTGTGTGCACTTCTTTAACCCTTACTCTTTACATTATTGCATATATTTGTTATCGATATTTTAATTATATGCATTAAATCACTTAAAGTTATTAGAGATTAAAATATCGCACGAAAATATTAGAAACGCTATATTCACCCCCCCCCCCCCCTCTATAGGCGTATATCGATCCTTCAGCGGTGTCTTTGCAGTCTCAAGACACCGCGTGTCTCACGGTGTCTTGAGAGGGTGTCTTGAGACACTGCGTGTATCACGTCAACTTGTTAACGGAGAATGTGACCGCGATGTTAGGTTTGTCATTTTTCCATACGTCAGTGGTTAAGTTGTTAAAAAAAATACTATAGTGGTTGATTTGTCATTGATCACAAACCACGATGGTTGATTTGTCATTTACCCTATTTTTTAGCTAGTCAAAATTCTTGTAACTTTTTAAAAAATATCACTTTTTTTTGTTATCAAACAATTTATTGTTAGCCTAAGTGTTGTTAGATTTATTTGTTTTGATGATATTTATATTAATTGAAATTATAAGTTATTTATTGATATTGTGTTTAATTGTTTAATCATTATATTTATATTGATATTCATTGAAAATACCCTCATTACGAGTATTAAAGAATGCTAACATATTTATCTAAGTCCATGTAATGAATATGTATCAATTGAGACTTAGAAATATCAATGATGGCAAATCGGAGGTGATAGGGTTGAGTAAAATGGCATTCTGGTCTAGCAAAATCACCCTGCAAAGGGGCCGGTCGAGGACGCGGTTGAGAGTGCAGTCAACGGGAGTGACCGAAATATATCATAGTGCACTCCCAGGATTTACGGTCGACGACGTAGTCAAAGAGTTCGACCGAAATGCAGCACAGAGTGCTCGAAGATATTCAAACAACTAAGTGGTTGACAGTGCGGACTACGAGACTGACAGAAAAACAGCACAGAGAGCAATTTGGATTTTGGGTCAAGTAAGAGGTCGAGGAAGACAAAAGTGGTCGACCAAAAATGTGCAGAACACACAACGGCTAGTTTCCAACGGTCGGTTGTGGTCAACCAAAAAGGATTTGGTCGACCGAATTTTCAGTGTCTATAAATATAAGACACTCCGAAACTCATTGCAACGAACCAGGAATTGAGACGAAGTCCTGCCAAATTTCATAATCAATTCAAAATCAATATTTGAGAGCCTTAAACCTTACTCTCCTCATCCCAACTCTTGAATTTTCTATTTGGGAGAGTTATGAAGCTTTGTAATTTTCACTTCCTATGATTTGTACTTTATCAAATTCATTTCTAAAAATAATGATTTGAACTTTATTGTACTTAAATTCACCAATGGTAGCAATAATTTGAGTATGCTTTTAGGTTCGCAAAGAGTTACGTTTGACAAAGCCGGAATTGGCTATCAATCCTTTGTTAAAAAGAATAATTATAATAATTTATTTGTTTGTCCATCTATTTGTAATTCTTGTAAATGTGTTGGGCATAAATCGTTTGTTTGTCCATTGAAATTAAATGTAAACTAATCTAATTTAAGTTCTAAATTTGTATAGGTTCCTAAAGGAACCAAATCTATAATTAATAGACCAAAAAAAGATTTGGGTACCAAACAAATCAAATTGATTGATTGTAAGTTAGAGGTTCTCTCAAAGAGCTTGAAGGAGGTGAATAATTGAGTATCCAACACAAAAAGAGAGAAACCTCAAATATGTGCCTCCATGCGATTGGGAAATCACGTAATATTTTGATAACATAACATGACGGAAATAAATCATATATTTTCATTTAAATTTATTATTAAAAAAAATTAATAATTTTGATGACATAAAATGATTGTAATAAATATTTTATTTTCACTCGAATTAAAAAATTAGTAATTTTTTTAAGGTTGATTAAAAGGAGAGTAAATTTGTTAATGATTTGAAATAGGGCAAATAAGTTGTAGGTCATAGAGTAAGTCCAACATCTACAAATTGGCATTTATTAGATTAATTAATAGAATAAATATTTCTCACACCTCTATGATATTGAAATTAACTGATTTTAATTGAAAATTATTATTTATCGTTTATATGTTATTTATTTATAGAGTAATTGATATATCAAATTAATTAAGGTAATTAACAAAAAAAACTCTGTACTATGAGATTCATAACAAGCCAAATCTTAAACCAATTTTCATAATAAATAACAACTATGTGAAATGAACGAGGCAAATATCGTCATCGTGTTTTTCGTTAAAAAAAATACAACCCACCCATGGACGACTAAGGCTGATCCTTGGACGTCCTTTAGACGTCCATGTCCCAGCCTTGGACGTCCCTCGATGTTAGAGAATGTCCAAAACTGATCGTTGGACATCATATGGCATTGGAGGATGCCAAAGGATGATCAATGGACGTCTCTCAGTGTTGAAGAACGTCCAAGACTGATTCCACAGACGTCCATGTATACATTTTCATATGAAGGCAGACGACCATACTTATATGACGGACATCTGCGTCTTCGCATTAACATAGACACATAAGTTTATACTAAAATAACGAACGTTTGCTTCTTAGGAAGAACGTTTGTTAATCTGTGAACGTTAATAGGAAAAATGTCTACACTTACAAATACATAATTTCTCTCATTTTTGTGTAAGTGCAGACGTCTGTACGTTAAGGTGGGTGTCCTTTCTGTCAACCTAAGTGTTGTTAAGCTTATGTGTTTTGATAATGATTGTATTTATTGTAATTATAAGTTGTTTATTGGTAATTATGCTTAATTGATTAATCATTATATTTATATTCATATTCCTTGAAAATACCCATAATACAAGTATTAAATTGTGTTAACATGTTTATGTAAATTCATGTAGTGAATATGCACATATTGAGATTTAGAAATATCAAGAATGGCAAATGGAAAGCAAGAAGTCAAGTAAATAGCAGTGGAGGTCAACCAAAAACTGCCCACGCAAAGGAACTGGTCAACCAGATGCAGATTGCTCCCAGGATTTACGGTCAAGGAAGTGGTCGAGCAGCGAAGATTTGGTAGACCAATTTTAAAGACAAATTGCCTCTCAGATTTATTTGCGGTTGAGGTAGCGGTCGAGCAAATGGTAGACCGAAATTGCTGGACAACGCAACGGCTCGATTTCAACGATCAGATGCGGTCGACCAAAAAGGAATTGGTCGACCGATTTCTCAGTATCTATAAATATAAGACACTCCGAGACTCAATATAACGAACTGGGAATTGAGGTGAAACCCTGTCAAATTTGATATTCAATTCCAAAATATTTATTGAGCGTGTAACCTAACTCTCCATGCTCCCTAACTTGAAAAATCTATTTGGGAGAGAAATTTTTATTTTCTCATTTATTCTCCATTTGTAAACGAACGAAAAATGTGACTCCCTGTAAATAGTCAAGAGGAGGGTGACGTTCTAAGAATCAATCTGTAAAATGTTTGTTTGACACTCATGAAGTCAAACATCGCCACTCGGGGAGATTGAACAATTAAGGATCTTCAAGTAGAAAGCCTGGAGTGTGGACGTAGGCCGGAGTTACTGAACCGCGTGAACAAATTGGTTTGCGTATTCTTTTACACTATCTCTTTTATTATTGTTATTAATTGTTTATTTATAATTGATAAATCACTAAATGTTAGAGAAATTAATTATCACATGAAAAATATTAGATCGTCTAATTCACCCCTCCCCTCTCTGCCCCCTCTCCCTCTCTCTATAGGCAGACAACGATCCTAACACTTTCAACTCCAAGGATCAGACTTGGACGTCCTATAACATCGAGAGACTTCCAAAGATTAATTTTGGATATTCACCAACACCATATGATGTCTAAGAATTGGGACGATGATTTAGAATTTTATTTATTAATGAAATTAATTTAAGGTTTGATTTATTCCTGACCCGATTTTTTTGTTAAATACCAATTAATTATTTATAATAAATAAATAAAATGAAAAGTTTAAATTGTAAAATTATAGTGTCATACGTGCGAGTATGTGAAGGAGAAAGTAGAGAGCGTAGTACATGTAGGTGAGCGAAGTCAAAGCAAAGTTGACCGGGACCCACAACCCACGTGGGCTGTCTTAGTAGGCAGGTGGGGCCCTTGTCGGTGCCCTTATCTGCTTTCTGTGTCTCGTCAACCTTTTGATACTTCAACATTAAATTGCATCATCGACCATCCTTCTTCCCCATGCCATCATCAATAATCATTTCTTTACTTTAATATTTTTTTTAAATATTATTAATTCTTATTTAAATTCCATCAATTAAAACATAAATTAATAAGTAAATCTGTAAAACACTAATAATTACAAATGATTAACTCTACAATTAAATACTATCTATATTTTGATTGACATATAATAAACTAATCATTTATTTAACCCAAGATTAATCTTATATTTTAAATATTTTATTATTTAACAATTTTAGAATAAATTTGTGATTGCAACTACTCCCGTCCTCTTATTATAATATTATTTATTTTAAGTCAAATTTGATACGATTTTATTCTTAGGGTTAGTCCAAAACAGATTGTACTAGGTATTAAAGAAAACTCTACTTATAAATTATATAATTTTCACTCTTTCAAGTGAAGTGAGATTGTGCACCTTTTCTGATATGGGTTAGACCCACACCTGAGTCATTTTAATCTTTATAGGGCGGGCTGCTACATTGACATATCACTTTATCACTTAAAATTTAGAACATTTCTATACTTTTATTCTCGTTGTATAATTAATTTTTAAAAAAATATGGGAGAGTAGAATAATTCTGCATTGCGTGTTGTTTACTTACTCTAATAAGCAATATATTATTATTATTATTTTTAAATTAATAAATAATAAGGGAGCAGCCAGTAGCCACTATAAAGCTAAGTGTCAAGTCACACGTGACTTAAACCTTCTCTTCTTATACGTTATTAGAGAATCAGTTGTAGACTTGTAGTATCGCCATTGTTATTGTTGTTGTTCCCTTCAACCTTTCTCACTTTTCATGCTTCAACAGAAAAGCGGGGAGAGGGAGAATTTGCAGTTTTAGGGTTCTTCGAAGTTCGAGTGAAGACTTGACGGAGTTTTTGAGCGACGCGTTGTTTAATGGAGACGGAGTTGCGTTTGGGGCTACCGGGTGATGGTGTAGCCGCCAAGAGCAATGGAAGTAAGAGGGGTTTCCATGAGACTGTGGACTTGAAGCTCAATTTTTCTTCAATGGCGTCTGGAAAAGGAGGAGGAGGAGGAGGAGGAGGAGGAGGAGAAAAGTTGGAGAAGAAGAATACTGCTGTTTCTCTGCCTAGTGCTGATCCCGCGAAACCAGCTTCAAAGTAATTTTTCTTCTTTTACTTTTTCCTTTTCGAACAATCTTGAGAAATATTTGCAGAACAAAACCTGAGTGATGAAATTGATGGTTTGCGTCTCTTTCTCTCTCGCTATCGGCATCTATGGCGAATATTATAGCTATATAACTCGTTTCTTCGTATTGGTTTCCGCATAAAACAAGATGAAGGTATTCGTTTCTCGAGTATTTAGTTTGGCTACCGGGGAAAAAGGAGGAAAATGATAATGCGTCGGTTTTTTTATTTTCTCACCACTAATAATTTCAGTTGTGAAGAGAAACCTAATGAATTCAGATGAAGATCATCAAATCTCTGAAGATCTACCATAATAATTTACCATTTTACGAACGCCTGTGTTAGGGTGAAACTTTAAGAAACAAATTCTCTCCAAGTCGAAAGAAAAACTGATGAGAAATCTGGAATTTCAGTACACAGGTGGTGGGATGGCCTCCGGTGAGATCGTTCAGGAAGAACATGGCGGTTCAGAAGACGGGGAGCGGCGAAGGGGAGAAGAACGGAGGCAATACGGCGTCGTTCGTCAAGGTCAGCATGGATGGGGCTCCTTACTTGCGTAAAGTAGACTTGAAGGTCTACAAGAGCTACAATGAGCTTTCCTTTGCTTTAAGCAAAATGTTTAGCTCTTTCACTTTTGGTAATCATCCTCTTATAATCTTTTCAATTTACATTGGGTTTTCTTGTTGGATTAGATTGAAAAATTCAACGAAAATAACATAAAACACTCCAATCATATCATAAATTATTTTAATTTTACATTTTGACATATCGTTTATTCATCAACAGAAGCATCATCTTTAACTTTGTGGATCAACGTATAAGATTACAGTTTATATATAGTGTAATCTCCTTTAATCTGGGTCAGATATAGGAAATATCACTGATGTATGATTATGTGGACAATCGGCGTCCAGGAAAATGCGAGTCAGAAGGAACGAAGGACTTCATGAACGAGAGAAAATTGCTAGATCTCCTCCATAACTCAGAATACGTTCCTACTTACGAAGACAAAGACGGAGATTGGATGCTAGTCGGAGATGTTCCATGGAAGTGAGTTCCTCCTTCCAATACCATTTATGTTTCTCAATTGATAATCTTTTGCTCGACAATTGTTCGATAATATTCGTCCTCTGTGCGTTTCGCAGGATGTTCGTCGATTCATGCGAACGACTGAGGATTATGAAAAGATCTGAAGCCATTGGAATCGGTAATTAGCTACTGTTATTTCTTCGCAAATTGTGATTATCTTGAGGTTAATGTTAGTAATACTTTAATCTTACACTCTTACTTGTCGTCTACTTATCATTCGGGTTTTTTTTATGTAGCGGATTAGAGAATGCGATTCGAGCTGAGGCTCGAGTTTGGACTAGTATGTGTGTAGTTATTTATTGTCATATGTGTGTATAGTTGTTTGTTGATTAGGTCTTTTTTTGAAAATGTCACCGATAACTTTGTTGGTCGTCAATTCTAATCCAAATTTGTGACCTCCCATAACTCAATCATTTATAAAAAAATAAAATGATTCATGTCACGCCCGTAGAGAATCCGAAACAGAATTGGAGTACAACGTGGCTCGAAAACAAACTGAGTCTTCCGACCCTTTAACTTTAATAACTTAATGAGTAGCGGAAGACTTCAATTTTATAAATTAGTCAAGGCCCAACCAACTGGACTAAATCAAAGGTCAATCAGTGACATTAAAAATAAAGGAAAAATATAAGACCAAAAGTAACTATGCTGAGATTAAAAGAAAACTTTAAACATAAACTAAGGTAATATTAATGAAACCTATCCTCACAACAAACTCTCGAAAGAAACTACTAAAATGAGTAATTATCTTGCCGAACTCACTCCTGCATCGGCAATTGGAAATCCTACAAACTAAAACCTAAAATGGAGGAATTATTTGTGGTGAGTTGACTAAATTCAATAAGGAAAAAATTTTACATCCAGCTTAAATGTTTTAAAAGAGTATGTAAGTATGTCATGAATAAAATATTTAGATAAGAACTAAATAGATAACAATCAATAGGGCAATTTTAAAATCTTCCACTATAATGTGGTATTTACACAAAATAAGCATCTACTATCAAACGATGAAAACTCAGTGAAAATAGAGTCACTCATGAACTCTAAGTATACCATGTCATCCGCAGTAACATAAATAAATAACGGTGATACTCATGCGATTGCAACAGATACAACAACCCTGATCAGATCTAGGGTTTTGTCCCTAGGGACACGACACATATAGTTAAAATCTTCCACGACACATCTAGTTAAGAAAATCACAAACAAACACATCCTCCAACGGTCAAATGTCTTTACTTAAAATAGGACCATGTTGGTACCCTCACATAGATCAATCAAACTTGGTTCACATGACGAAGATGATCAAATAAAATGTTATGCATGCTCAAATTTAAACATGTCCAGTGAAAATACATATACAATACAAAATCTGACAAACTTTCAAAATGGACACATCATTTTATATGAAAACACGTCTAAAAAAAAATTTAGAAAACGATATGTAAGCCCCAAAATCTTAAGTTTTAACACCTAACCATAACATCGCCACAAAATCAACGTCAAATCCCAAACTTTGTGCTAAAGAGAACGACTCAAGAATGATTGAGTTTGAAGTCCAAATCGGTTCCAAAACGGGCTTTGAAATGATCCAAAAAATGATTGCATTAAAAGTTCAAATTGGGCCCAAAACAAGGTTTGAGCCACGTCCTAAAAATCATGAGTCGCGACTCAATAGGGCTGAGTTGTTGCCTAGCCTGAGTTGGGCCGAGGCCTTTGGGCCGCGACTTGCCTAGCCAAGCCGGCTCTGCCAGGCCGAGGCACTTAGGTCATGTGTCAACACCTTCTGAGATGAGATCCAATGTCATCTTCCTTGACGCAAGGCGCACTATTTTGCCGAATTTCCCATGTTTTCTAGATAATTTGAGACCCGAAATAATCCTCAACATATTGGATCAAAACATAACACGATTTTATCCATTAAATCGACAGTTATTCAGTCGAAAAATCTAAAATTTAACTTAAAATCATCATTCCAATTTCTTAACATAAAAATCCAAATTTCATCCACGGATGGATGACAATAAGGAAAACGAGTTTTACCTCTAGAGCATGTTTGATTCTCCAAATTTTCGAGCTCCAAAATGAAGCAATTCAATCAATTAACAAGAGCACCAAACCTACAAGATTGAGGTTATCAAAAATTGATTTCTTCCAAAAAAAAAAAAAAGGTCTTCTTTATAGTACAAAGGGAAGCTTGAGTGAAGAACTCCAATATCCAGAAAAATACTCCCCCTTCAAAGGCCGCCTCACTCCGGAGCTTTCTTCTCCATTTCCCTAATGCCGTAGGAGGCCTTAATAGACAGATTTGATGTGAACATGGAAACAACCAATTAATTATGCAAGTAGTGCAATAGAACATTTCGACCCGGTCGGGACTTAATACTTTTATATATGTATCATTAACTAAATGAAAGTAATGGTAAGGTGCAGTGCATTCAAGAAGATCGGGGAAGATTCGAACACCAATCGGAACCATCAACGAACCAAATAATCTTCATCCTCATCGAGACAAGTGTAGGAGAAATAGAAGGTCTAACAAAAGAAGGTTATTTCTTAGGCAGAAGGGGAGAGTACGAAGTCGAGAATCAAAGAGCATCAGCACGATACGATGATAATTAGACCTCGAAGAATAGATGGACCCTCTGAATTCCCCGTGAGCAAATTTTTTAAGCTAATCATTGATCCGATCCACCTTCTCCCCACGTCTGTTTCTGAATTATTATAATATTCGTCAAAAAGTGAGAGAGATCAGAGAAGAGGAGATCAAAAGGGTGTTGCTCAATATATTTACAGAGTTCTGTTCTTGAAACCATAGCAATGGAGTTTAAACAGACTTCACCATTTTTTGGCTTCTGGGTTTAGGCCTTCATTGAATTACGCCTCTGCATCTTTCACCTTGATCAAAATCCACGTTGACTTAGACTTGCTTTTCCTTTTCTTCTCTAAAACAGACAGACTTTCTGTCATTTTCAAAGTTTTCCCCTTTTTGGACGTCGGAGTTTTGGCTCAGAAGAACGACGTCGAACAAAGGAGGGAACGAAGCATCGGAGAGAGGGAGGGGGAGAGAGACAAAGGTGGTGGGGTATTTTAGGAAATAAAAATTGTCCCATGCTTTGCACGTGTTCATTTTAATAAAACGATAAACGGAAAGACACAAATCGCTCAAATTCAATGCACAAATAAACGTTAAATAGATGTAAAATTACACTATACCCAAATACGTATATCTATCAAAAAAATACAAGTTTTATAATTAATTTATTGACAAATATAAAAATATTATGAATTAATAAATTATAGTGACGTCAAAACTTATATTATCAGTTCAATTTGGTTTTGATCCAAGTAAAATCAATCAGTATCTAATTTTAATAGCAAGATTTAATTTATTCACAGTGCAAAGATCGAATTTTATTTTGTTAAAAAAATTTAGAATTTAAGTTGAACAACTTAAAATTTAGAGTTTAATTTATATTTTATAATTTTTTTTATTCATAAATTAATTTTACGAGAACATTTTATGATAAATTTTGTTGGGCCAGATGTTAACGATCAAATGAAAATTTAAAGTGATGATACGTTTATCCTCTAATTTTATCTTCTAATTATTGTAATTAATATATTATTTTAATTATCACACCAATTAACAAATATCACGATTATGATATAAAATTGAGAAATTAATATCGCATATTCTATAGTTCTCGGCCAATAATGAGTCAAACCTTGGAGAATTTTTTGTAACAACTAAAATATCGAATTATGAAAAATTCTCCCCAACGACCTCGCAGTCACTTTTTCTGTCCAAATCCGTCGACTTTAACACCTCAGTTTCCTTGACGCCACCTACCGTCAAAGGAAGCCAAAGACCGTCAAGTATCCGGCGAGGAGAGACGTCCGTTTTAAGCGAGGAGTCCAAATCTTTCATAAAATTTTCGTTTTTCTTTACTTGAAAAGTTTTCCTCTCACTATCGATCTCGTTCGTTGGCATCGACTTTCAAAGTCAATGTTAGTTCTCTAATAAAAATAAATTTCAAAGTCGAAGATTCAAGAATTTCAAAATTTGTCACTATAAAATGACGATTTTTGAAGCGAAGGACGTCCTTTATATGCTGAGGGACGTCCGTTATAGACAAAAAAATATTTTTTTAACCTATAACGGATGTCCTTTATACGCTGAGGGACGTCCGTTATAGGAAAAGATACATTTTAACTTATAATGGACGTCCTTTATGCTGGGGGACGTCCATTATACATTTATCATTAATAAAAATAGTTAAATTATTATTTTGTCCTTGTAAAAATTTGCCATTGACATTTTTACAGGGACAAAACAATAATTTGGCAGACAAGTGGCAGACTCTAGTACTTAAATTGTCTACCAAATTACTATTTTGTCCTGTAAACATGTTACTAGCAAATTTTTATATGGACAAAACAATAATTTAACTATTTTTATTAATGATAAATGAATAATGGACGTCCCTAAACATAAAGGACGTCCATTATAGGTTATAGTGCGTCTTTTAACATATAACGGACGTCCCTCAACATATAAAGGACGTTCGTTATTGGTCAAGAAACGTCTTTTAACCTATAACGAACGTCTCTCAACGTATAAAGGACGTCCCTCACTTCAAAATTTGTCATTTTACAGTGAAAAATTTTGAAATTCTTAAATCTTCGATTTTTTTTTAAAATCTCAATGTAAAGTTTGAAAGTTGACGCCGACGAACAAGATTGATAGCGAGGGAACACTTTTTAAGTAAGGAAAAACAAAAATTTTATGATGGATTTAGACTCCTCGCTTAAAACAGACGTCTCTCCTCGCCAGATACTTTGACGGTCTTCGGCTCTGTTGGACGATCCATGGCATCAAGGAAACTGTGGTGTTAAAGTATATGGATTTGGATGGAAAAAATGACTGCGAGGTCGCTGGCGAAAATTTTTCATAGTTCAGAGTTTTAGTTGTTACAAAAAATTTTTTGGGTTTGACTCGTCATTAATTGTGAACTATAAGGTCTATCATGTTAATTTCCCAATAAAATTTGTTGGGTGAACATAGAAGGTACATGTGATATTACTTTAAAATTAATTAGGTGAGTAAATGAACAAGATATATCATGCATAAAGAGAAAAATATAATTTTTTTTCAAGAGAAGTGTGACAAGATAATGTTACCAAAAGAATTGGGATAAATAATCTTTCTGCACCAAAAATAATTTTTTTCACGCGCAGAATGTTGTTTTTCTGTAGTGAAAAATAATCATTTTGCCTGTAGAAAATAATTTTTTCTGAGTTTTATTGCAATGACTCATTTTTCATAGAGGAAAGATAACGTTCTGTTGCAGAAAAACAAAGTTCCGCAGTAGAAAGAAAATATTTTTTTAACGAAAAACATAACAACGATATTTACATTATTCAATTCCTATAATTGAATATTTTATTTGTTAGTAAAAATTTTTTAGTGGTTAACTTATCATTAATTTCATAGTTTAATGGTTGTTTTATTAATTATTCTTAAAAAATAATGAAAGTTATAATATTTAACTAATACAAATAATCATATTTAATTAATGAAAATGATAATATAAAAAGACTTAATTATCAGACGACATAGTCGTTAATTACGATGGGCATAAGGCAAAGTCGTCGAACTCGACCTTAGTTGAATAGTTCACAACGACAACACCCATAGGCATCATTTTTGTCTCCAAAATTTGACGTTGTTTCATGTTGAAACCTCGAAAAATCTCACATCTTGCCCGAAATTGAAGAAACCCGCGTAATTTTTCATCGAACTAACCCAAACCCATCTCCAAATTACCCCCCGAATTCCGTTTCTTTGCTCCACCCTCAGATCCACTCCTCGATCATCTCACATAGCGCCGAATCTCGCCTCACTTTCCCTTGTTTTTTTCCACTATTTTACGCTAATTTCTTTCCGGTTTGTTCGAATGTAGTCTGAAAGAGAGCGCTTTCTTACAGTACTGAGAAAAAAATGGCTAATCTGACGGTGAGAGTAAAGAGGGAGACGCTGGAGTCTTGCATGACGTGCCCTCTTTGTAATAAGCTCTTGAAGGAAGCTACAACTATTTCTGTATGCCTTCACACGTGTAAGTTCATCTATTTTCGTGGTTGTTGCGTTTGGATTTCTTTGTTTTGAGCTGATTTCTTCATTCGAGATTACCTTTTTTTTTGCATGTATGGTTACTGTTCATCTTGTTTTACGTTTTAATGATCTGGGTTTGCGTCAATTTTGGATTTCACAATTGGCTTGAGGAGTGATCTGTTCTTCATTCTCGTTGGTTATACTCATGCTTTGTAATGTTGTGTAGCTTTCTAGACCATAACGTCTAGCTATTCAGCTTACTGTTATATATATATAGATGTTTATTTCTTCTGAGGACCCCATACTGTAGTCATGGACGTGAATCATTTACATCTTTGTGTTTGTTTGATCTGGATCTTGTTTAAATAATTTCAGAAAAAATGTTTTTGGTTGTTTCTTGCTCATGAGAATTGTTTTAAGGTAGCTAAGCCCTTATCCGGTGCATTACATCACATGAGCGAGTAATGTTCTAAGCTCTATTCTTTTTCAGACTGACATAATCTTTTTTCAACAATAATACTTTGTGAAATTCGTCTACGATCTTTATTACAATTCTAAAGGATGTTATGCACTTTGTGTTCTTCAAAGTTGAAATGCAATATTGACACGAAATGTTTAAGATTAATTTGGATTAGATTATGTCGTGAAGACGAGCAGTTAGTAATCCTATCTATTCGAAAGAGTATATTCTTCGTCTCGATTGATTAATTAAACGTAAATGCAGGTGTTGATCCATTATTGGAAATAATATCTTTTTCGTGAATATTCAAAATTGTATAGTTTACAAAAGATAGATTTATTAGACAGCATCCTAGTGGATCTTTGTTTATCCTACTACAATTTCTTACGAGCCAGAGACAGAGGTTCTTGTTCAGATGATTGATTCTGCAGTCCGTCTTTCCTCCCCGTTTTATAAGTTTATATGTCGATTCACGTTCTCACATCTGATTATAAGCGACTCCAATTCCTGGCTTATATTTGCCGGAAAAGCGACTTAAAGTTTTTGTAGGATTTGTTCTTAAGATATGCAATACTGGCTTGAGCAGGTCGATTTAATGACCTCTGACTTCATTACCAGCTAAATAATTTTTGTGGGAAGGACATTCATCAGCAAATTCGATCCAAGGATTCGAGATTTATTCAATTTTTTTAACAAGAATAATTTCTTGTTGCATATTTTGGTGGATTTGCTACAAGAGAAGTAGAGTGATTTTTTATGTGGAGTCTTTTCGGCTCGCTGCTTTTCAGAGTTGTGTTCGCAATCTATGATCCAAGAAGAAAACTCATGATCCTTAGTGTTTTTTTTTTGTTCAGTTTGTCCAAATCTGATCGTAGAGCCTGCCGATTGGTGTTTTTATTTTTTATGATTATCGTATTACATTTTTCATTATGTTTTAATCGCCTGCACCAAATCTGTCTCCCTCGATCTTTTTCTTTTTACGAATATCTATTTTTTGTCTTGAGATTTCATTTGGTTTTGTTTGATGTGCACAAAAACTAGTAAGTCTTCTCTGTTCAAACCCTGTCTCTCTTGATTATCATTTCCTCATATGTCCAGCTTCATACCAGTTTGTAGGAAATGTATATACGTGAAGCTCTCTGATGATGAGGGGGACTCTTGTCCTGTTTGCGACATCGATCTGGGTTGTCTTCCGGTCGAGAAACTCAGGTCAGTTCATAAAACTATAATCTCTCTCTCTCTCTCAAAATCATAAACTATGCTTCCCAGGTCTTCTGATATAATGAGTGTATTCTAAGGGTTATTATTGCTTTTTCTATACAGGCCAGACCATAATTTGCAAGATATAAGGTCTAAGATTTTTCCTCTCAAAAGGAGAAAAATCGAAGTTTCTCCCTCCGCTGCATTACCGGTTAAAAGGAAGGAACGATCACTATCTTCCTTAGTGGTCAATACTCCTGAAGTGCCGATGCAGACTGGTTTGACCGGTCGAAGATCGAGACTCGTTGGACGAAAGTCGGCTGCTTTACGAGGTTGCAGCTTTGTCATCGAAGAACCCGTCAAGAAAGAAGACTGTCTGGGGGAAGATCATCCGGTGAGATCGAATTCGCCAGAGTCGTCAAACAAACTCGGTCGAAATAAAAGGCAGGTAAAGAAGGCAAGAGCTTTTCTTTTTTCTTTTGGGGGTGTTTTTTGGAAGTGAATTTGATTCTTATGTTTTTGTGTTATCCTAGGATTCTTCCCTCGCCGAGTCTTCTAACAGTCCGAGGCGTAATAGAAGTACAAATGACGAGGAATTAACGGAAGGGAAAACTGATCTTTGGACACCGTTAAACTGTCTCGTCGAAGCTGCTAACAGAACAAAGTCTTCCAAAGCAAATTCACAAGGGCATAGTCTGGTTAAATCAGAGTCGGCAAATGCTCCTGATCGGGAACTCAATACGTCTGAAACTAAGCGAAAAGCTGATTCACCCAGAGCTCAAGACACTGGAATATACATTCCCAAGACAAAAATCAAAGGTTACGGCCACAAGTCGAAAGTATACGATAAAAATAATGAGACAACTTCGTATCCGGGCCCAATGAAACATAAAAAATTGCGTGGAGCCAATCGCAACAAAGATATAACATCAATGGAGGTATGTGGAGCATCACAAGGAGTGCATGATGCATCTTCGACGAAGGTCAGCCAAAGGAATAACCCGATATGGTTCTCGTTAGTTGCTTCCGAAGATCGGTATTGTTTGTGTCTTGAATCTCTCACTTTCTCTCAACCTATATATCTATAGATCTGTCTATCCATCAATCTATCTCTTTGAAATGATAATTTTGCCAATATTTCAGGAAAGGAGACATTCCCTTGCCTCAAATATCAGCATGTTATTTAAGAATAAAGTGAGATATTTCTTCGTCAACTATCGTTTTGAAATTTCTATGCGCATAGTCTTATGTTTATGTTTTTTTTTTGTCTTTCAACAGGGACGGGAAAATGCCTGTTTCGATCATCCAAAAGTACCTCGTAAAGAAGCTCGATCTTATGAACGAGGCCGAGGTGAGTTTACTTCTTCGACCTTTTGGATTTTATAATGCCATTTTCTTTACTACTATGAGTTTTCGACATTTTAATATACCTTAAAACGCACGGATGCATGATCGGGCGAATCATATTTACCAATAAATTCGAAAACTCGAGCTTTTTGCTCTCTAATTCATGGAGCCCTTGTTTAAGTGCATGAACAGCCATTCGAATCCTTTTACGAATATAAATTGTTGTTTTGCATTTCTCGAGTATATGTCTTGACTTTAACGGTCCTTCTTAGACGAGAGAGTAAATCATGAGACACCCGATGAAAAGGGTTGGTTGTTCCATGAGCGAAGTTGTCGGGTTGATGATCATATATTGTATTTTTGTGTTTGCAGGTCGAAATATTTTGTCAAGGTCGACCTGTGCTTCCGACCATGCAACTACAATGCTTGGTCGACCTATGGTTTCGGTCGGCTTCTTCGACCAAGAAAGTACTAGCTTTGGTCGGTTCCTCGGCTAAAGACTTTGTGATGGTCCTCTCCTACTCCCGGAAACTCCTAGTCCCCCAAGGGAGCTAAGCGACCGTCTTGGGTGACCATAATTCACCCGTTGTTCGAGTTTTTTTTTTATATATTTGTTTGTAACATGAATTTGAATCGAGATTTTGTTGGTTTAATCTTTTTTGCGGTCATACGAACAGGGTTTGTTTTATGTGACAATAATAGAAATTATGAATCAAATCAAATCAAATATTCTATTCTTGCTCCATTTTCGAGTCTCATGTGTGGCAATAAGTGCAAATTCGAGGAAGAGTAGGGCCGAGACAAGATAATCTAATATTAATTCATGATATTTAGTCTTTTATTGCCAAGAATCTATCAAAGGTTTGTAAATTTGTTCTTGGATGATGAATTTTGTTTGTAAAGATAGGAAAAATGACCTTTTACCAAAGAAAGTTACGAAACTACCCTTGTGTAGATTTGATATTACAATAATCCCTTTGACCATAACGTATCTGCAAAATAGAAGTGCAGTCGCGGTCGTCAGTCGAAGTCAAACCTACCCCGTCGCCCGTTCAGTTGCTTCCAGCTAAACATGCAGCAGGTGATTAAACCCTAATCTTTCTTCCTTGATTTCCGTTCTGTTCATTTGAAATGTTTATAATCTGCATATATAGGGTGGAGGATCCGAGACAAAGGTGACCTGGGAAGATCAGCAGAACGTCAACATATTTGGTAGATTTTAGTAATCGGTTTCACGAACTTGAAGACGAGATTAAAATCGCGAAGGTCTGAAATGTGTTCTCCACGTTGCTATTGCCGTAAATTTCGTCAAATTTCCGACGTGAAATTTAAATTTAGCTGCGTAATTTGTGAAGAAGTTTGGAATGAAATTTCGACGTTTCTTCTGATTCTTGGTCTGTATCCCCTGTCGAGTTGCGTTAATCTGTCTTTTTTCCCTAGTGCTTGAATCAGTTTCTCTGACTTTCGATTCTTGCCAGAGGACTTCAAAGAAGAATTAACCCTAAAATTATACCCCTCAGCCAAACATTGATCTGTCCTGGTTAACGATTAGGGTGTTGGTCGATTTTTTTTTTTTTTTTTTTTGTGTTTCATTTCTTTTGCCACAATGAACTCTACGGTACAAAAAATGAATAGAATTTTCACACTGAGAATGGATATTACACTTTCTTGTGTCGGAATTTACTGTTTTTCTAATCACTTCGCTCAAATTTTTGTTCTCGTTCTGGAAGGAATTAGAGTACTTCGCTCTATCTTTTGTTTCCCTTTTTTCTACCTATACAAGATTTCAGGCACTACCTCCACCCAATTTCTTTTACTCTTGTTCCTTCTCCCTGTCCCATATTTCCTTTAGTGCTTTAACTATGTCACTGCGAAATCATACTAATCTAATCAAACTGACTATAGGAGAGGGTTATTATTGTCTTATCAGGAAGCAAATGATAATATTGAAGCGCAAGCAATGAGTTAGTTCTTACAGATGAGGAGGTGGTGCGACCCTAAATTGGAGAATTTTTTGCTCATGTGTCCAAAGATGAAGTGGAAACCAAAATAGAAGAAATGAAAGAAGTTAATGTCAAGAATTTGGAGAAGCTTGGTGTAGAAAAGGATTCTGTATTGGCACAGATGGCTGAATTAAAGAAAATTTTGTACGAGAAGTTCAAAGACTGGATCAATCTCGAGGAGGATTGAAAAGACAGATGAGTTCATGCTCTCTCTTGTGAAAATGCTGATTTTCTTGCTTATTCTTTGATTTACCCGCTGTTCTTAAAAATATATGCCTTTGTAACCTTGGGGAAGATTACATGCCAGAGTAGAATTCTTGTTGTGTGGTTGGAGATATGCCTTTTTGTTACAATTTAGCGGATAGCAACAATACTTAAGATGGTTTACTTTGAAGGAAAGAGTCTCTTCTTACCTATTTTTCTCTCCTTGCTCATCTTAGCATAATGTTAGGTAATTGATTTCAAATTCTTTGGCCAATATTTAAACACGTAGTTGATGAAGTCATACTTTTTTTTTCATTGTTGTGTGGAAACGTCTTTATCCTGGTTTTGAATCCATACTAGGTTTGAAAGTGTCGTACAGTTAATGCTTTTTATCTTTCAACTTTTCAATTCTTTCTTTGACTTGTTAGACAAGGCCTAAGCTTAATAAAAGGTCTCCTGGTGATTTTTTTGGGGTATTGTTCTCCAACCCTTATTAGAAATCTTCGCTAATACTTGCTTTGTTACAGTTATGTGACCTTTACCTTCAAAGGCTTGAGTTATCTCAAAATTTTTCTTTGTTTTTCGCTGTCGTTTATGGGTATTGGTTTCGGTTGGAATCGAGGGGATGCCCAGTTCAATTTAGGTTTGAAATTCTAAAATTTCAAGCGGCTGCTCTAAGGTTTCAGAGTAACATTTATTTCAAAAAATGGTAAAATATTCCTTCAAAAGTAGGATATGTTCACTTGACGCTTGAAAGTAGAAGTAAAATTGTATGACAAATGACTCAAATTATCTACTCAATCTGTCCAATTCAAATCCAAATACTGCCCAACCAATTAGGGGAAATCGATCGATTTCCCCTTGATTTCTATATGCAGGGTAGAGATGATCAATCCCAACTAACTTGAACCTCAATCAATAAGGCCGACGTTCTGTCAAATTCTGGCCATGGCACCTGCGCGGCTAAGTGGGCAAGAAAAGGAAGAAAAGTCGACTAGCTCCCCCCAGGAAGTCGCGCTGCCATTACTGACCGAGTAGCATTCCTTGCTCGAGAGGGAGTTGATGAGGGCATCACTGTAGCAGTTGTTATGGTCACATCGCTGGAATACGAGGTAAGACCAACTGCCATAACTCATCAGCAATTGCAGCGACGACATTGGCAGAAAGTATAAGGCAAAAAGATGGGAATTAATGTTATCAGAATCTGCTTTCCCGAGAAAATGGATCATTTCTCCGGCACATATTGATAAATCCGAATCAAATATCAGAGCTTTGTACCTCAGGAATGCCTTTTCATTCTTCTGTTTGGGTGGGTGACCAAAAACCAGAGAAAGTAGAAAGATTTTGATAATTCTAAGCATTCTGCATAAACAATTGCTGCAATCTGATAGCTATTGTCTATTGTCCGAGAAAGAAGTTAAAACACTAAATTGAATTGACATTGCACGATCGAAAGAAGAAACCCGAGAACCACTAATTTTTGCAATGAATTTGAAAAGTTTTATAGCCGTATAAACTAAAAACGGAAACTAATACTCCTTTCCACCAACTAAGTAACAATTTTATACCCGATCGGAGATTGTCACGATTGGATCAAGTCTTTCGATCACCCATTGGCTAAAGCCATGCTATGATTTTCCCTTGCTATGAAATTTTTTGCCCAATTCAACAGCTTCTCTGCAAATCAAATACTTGATTAGAAAGGTGGCGTCCAGAAAAAAAAAAACCTGTAAATTCTAGGCAAAGTTCATAGTCTCTTAATACCGGGTTGTTCGGCTTTCACTCCCAATATGAAAAGCCTAGAAACTATTGTATGCAATTTATAAACGTGGCGTGATCTTAACAGACAACTTGCATGTATAAAGATTGCTTCGCAGGGTCAAAAAGTAGGATAAAGAGAAGTAGAGAGAAGAGAAAAACAACCTGAAAGCATTGACAAGCTCCTGATTTTCAGGATCAAGAGTGACACCCTCATAAAAAGAATTGGCTGCCTCCTCAAACCTCTGCAACAGTTTTGGAAATTACCTCAGAAAGTAACTATTTTCACACTGAAGATTGGGGAGAGAACAGAGGAGCTTGCCTGAAGTAATCTTAAAGCTGCACCTTCTCGATAACAAGCTTTCGGCCAATCCGGTCTCGAGGCTCTACACGCCTTTGCATCGGCCAAGGCATGCTCAGCTTGGCCTACGCGAATCCAACAGAGGCTTCGATTTGAGAAAATTGCAGCATCTGTAGAGTCAAGATCAATGGCCTGAAAGTGGATCATTCAGCAGATTTAGCCCATTTGTTTCTTTCCCACCAAATAAACTATGAACTTAGATTAGGCTATGGAAGAAACTTGATAATAGATCAAAGCGATGAAAAATGTACTTGCGTATATGCATCTATGGCTGCATGAAAATCTTTTCTTTTGAAAGCATCGTCTCCTCGTGCTTTGGCTTCGGCAGCTTTCTTTTTTGCCTCAGGCGACACCTACGAGTTAAATCTTCTCAGTTTCATTGTCGATTCATTAAATCTTCAGAGATCTAATCAGGGTAAAATTATACACTGAGCTCAATTTGAATTCTCCATATGTACACCTCTATCGTACTTATCACTATCACGTGTTTACCATTGATGGTAATCTGTGGATAATCAAATAATCTTTTTCTAATTATTAGACCCATTCCACGCACATAGTCTTGAGCTCCCTACTAAAAAAATTTGAAGCTATCTATATATGTTCATCACTTGATCAGTGCAATCACCATTTAGGTAAGCAAAAAGCGCACCAACAAAAGCAGGAAAACAAGAAACGAAACTTCATTTACCTCGGGCAAATCCTGGTTTGGAACTGCTGGATCATTTGCCGCACCTACCTCTGCTTGTGTTTCCTTCTACAAATTCGCCATCAAATGATAAGAATCGAAGATTTCTTCAGCATTTCTTTCTATCAGTTAGCGCAAGAGCAACATCGAAACACTTCATTGCCAAAATGGCACAATACACCACTTGTCTTGGTGGATATAATTATGATTCCCGTAAGCATAGCTTGCTTTTCAATTCTCTTTCTAATTAATTCAGTTTGAAATCTTTCTTTTGTTTTGAATAATTTGCTTTCTATCAAAAGTGAAGGCACTCTTGATTCTGCAACCAAATTCCATGAATGTCTTAAGACTCCAAGAACATCGCCCATAGCACAAGGGCTCGTACACTAAAGGTCGATAAGCGGCCATTAGTCACTTCGCTTTACTCCGAAAAAAAAAACCCATTTTATATTATAGGTAGGGTGAATTTCATTCTAAGGTTCTAGTTGGAGATTTTACCTCATTTTTGCTGTTCTGAGACTGCATATGGTTGAGTATTCCATCTACTGTCCACTTTGGAATAGTTTGGTCAGTTGAAGTCAAGGGGAAGAGAATCTCAACAGCATCCCGACTGCCTCTAGAAGCTGCAACATGAATTGGCTTCAATCCATCCTGCAATGCAAAGAAAAGCCACGATTTACTCGAACTAACATAACTACGATGCCATGAAAGGTAGCAATTTTCAGCTTTAGGTGATGGAATGGTACATATAGAAAAATGAACCCTGAGTTAACATGTTATGCTAAGCAATCATCCGAAGAATTATAATGACGAAATGAAGGAGAAAGGAAGTAGAAAACCCTACTTGAGAAAGTTGGATATATAACATAAAAACATTTAGATCTTCTCACATTTTTATATATTGTTTCAAGTCTAGCAACAAAGGTATAAGCCATAAAAACTTTATTGAAAATACATAAAACATAATAATACCATGTCTCCAACATACTTCTTTACAAGTTTTTACATCGAGGAGGAAAAACTCAGCTACCTGAATCAAAGATATCTATTTCTAAAAATAACTAATTCTCAGAAAAGTGCAAGATATCGTCCAACAAAAACCATTCCACTAGAGCACAGTTGATAGCGATATGTGTTATCCTTCGACATGTACTAAATTTTGCAATTGCCATTTTTTTAGCACTTTGAAACATAAAAACTGTATTAAGATCCTCACCTCATCCGAAATATTAGCATCTGCTCCAGCTCTTAACAAACAGTTAATGATTGCGGCACTATCGCTATCGGCAGCAATGTGCAGAGGCGTAGCTCCACCAGCACAAACATTTACCTTAGCACCTGCCTATACTTAAAACATAACGGGATGACAAAAGCCAAAACTGGTGAGACAAGACAAAAAACGTACTCATGAAGTCACTTTTGCAAATATAGAAAATTAGATCAATTTAAGGAAAAGCATGTTGTACTCACCAAATGTTGCTGTGTTATTAGTTCTAAGCAGGTGCAGGAAGGAATGATAGGTAGTGAAGTTTTATAGAAAGATTTGTTCATTTTGGCTTGTGATATTTACAATGTTAGCAGGCAATAGTAGGCACACACCCTCAGACATGTGAATAGTAGTAGAGTACAAAAAGAAAGTATTTACCTTAATTAACAAGTCTAAGCAAGCCAGTGAACCAGCTGCCACAGCTGACAACAGAGGGGTAATATCATCATCAGTTTCAGCATTCGGCTGCACAATACATTTAAAATTTAGAACACCTCATTTGACCCAACAGGAAAAGTCTCCCACGACACATAAATTGGTATTATGAGGAAAGAAACTTATTATATCAGATAAAGAAACTGCAAATAAAAAAGAAATCACATTACAGACATAAAGCCTTTTTCATGAGACCATAAACTTTCCACACTTCATCTTTTTCTTTACCTCTCTTTATCCATCCAAAAAAAAAATGATTTTCAGCACATCTCCCAAATTATTTATCAGCTATATCTATGAGAGCCATTCCATAATAAGAGCTCTTTGCCATAAAAATTGCTTAAGAAATTAGTAAATCACGGGCTAAATTTACTTGTCAACTACTTATAATTAAATTTCACAGAAACAGTAATGAGAAGCATGTTAGTTAATTTACATTGGCATGGTGTTCTAAAAGAACTTTTACAGCTTCCTGTTGGCCATGACCAGCAGCCCAAATCAATGGGGTGCCAGCATCGCTTTGTGAATCAACATCCGCACCTTTTGAAAGTAGATATTGTAAAAGCTCGATATCTCCTGCGTACAAGGAAGGAAGTTTTAATTTATATAGGAACAAACCATTTCACAAAAGTTAATAACATTCATTCACAACCCACAGGCTACATGTAACATACTTAGCATATTCCGAAAATTTAGAAAGTTTTTTTTCTTTTGGTATGAGAAAGTGTTATGAGACATGAGATTAAGACAACTTAGCTCCGTCACTCCTTTCTCTCTCTCCCTCACCACCCCCTCTCCTCCTCTCTCCTCTTAATTCTTGGGCAATTAGAATAAGTTTATTTCTATGACTTGAGGTTAAATTTTTAAATGGCAGAAGAAGAAACGATAAAACAAGACGAAAAAAAGGACAAAAAAGGGGAAGTGAAGTGTTTCATGAAATGTAAAACAATCACTTGAAAGTTTGCAATCCCCAAAATTTATTCTAAGGTAGAAAGGAAGATAATGAGCAATGACAAAGCTTACCAATTCCTGCAGAATGATGGAGAGCAGTGGCACCTAAATCACTAGCTATCATAAGTTTAGCACCACTTTCAATAAGATACTTAGCAGTATCTACAAGTCCTTGCCTTGCAGCATGAATAAGTGGGGTTTCGCCTGTATGTTATAGGGAAATACCAAAAGATTAACCAAATGCCAACTTTTTACCAGTACAGAACATCAAATCATCTTAGCCTTATTTAGAATAGCATATCTTAAATGTCATAACAATACAGCTGAAACTTGGTCATAACAATACAGGCAGAAACTGTTGGAATATTTCTTCAAAGATCAAGTTTCTTCTAATTTCCGAGTTTTCGACAAAGATGAGATGAAGTCATTTTTTATTTAAGTTAGTTTTATCTTTCAGCAATTTTCTCTCTATTATAAGTCCTATTTCTCATCTGTAAATAAAGAGTATAGTGCTCGACCATTACAAGAAATTTATTATTTCTGGAGTCAGATGACATTGCACAGGCATACTGTGAGAAAGCTGAGAAAATAAGGAGAGTTCACTGGACTATTGCGTACCTCAGAAAATATATATATATTTCAATTTTCAGTCATAAAATCAGTTTTTTCTTAATTCAATCTTCCACATTGTGAATTTTGGTTTAATGGTCAGAGTTAGAGTCCCTACAGTAACTTCCTCGAAATTAAGTATTTAAAGATGTACCATCTTCATCTTTTGTATCCACATCAAGCTTCAATTCCTCCAGCAAGTACTTGCAGACCTCAGTCTTTCCCTCCCTTGCTGCAAAATGAAGAGCACCTCGCTTATTGGCATCCTTAATATCGGCCACGGTTTTAGCCATTCCCTTCCCTTCATCAAGCTGATTAGCCAAATCTACTCAACAGGAAAAAAAAACAATGAAAATCAGAAATTTAGAAGAAAATTATTAGGGGCTAAATCAAACAGAATTGCACCGCCCCAAAATTTTGTAAGGGTAAAAGATAAACTTACTCTTCAAAAGATCAAGATTTCCAACACAAGCAGCATTTAGGAATTGTTGGACTTTCTGCCTCACTGTATTAAGAAACTCACAAATAATAAATCACAAGAATCATGTAATTCCACACAAAAAAAAAAAAACAAACAAAATCTTCATCGCCAAAAAAAATCTTTCAGCCCCACTAAAACCCAAAAAAAAAACACAGAAGAGCTAACTTTTCTCTGACAACTCTCTGTCTGAATAAAATTACAAAAACGTAGAAAAAAGACGTTCTCTCCAGTGTCTATATCCTTGTCTGATTGCCCATTTGTCTGAGCATGCGATGTGTGAGAGAGAAAGAGAGGGAGCGGGAGCGAGAGAGACAGAGAGAGAACCAGCAAGAGCGTCTGAAGCATCAGAAGCCATTACGAGGTATGCTTGAGTTGCAAGTACTTCCCTGACGCCTACCAACTAAGCGAGAGAGAGAGAGCAACCAAGGACTGAATTCAACAACCATAGGAAATTTCAGGTATTTATATGCCGTCATTTGTGCTGAGGCCGACAAGGTATATGGCGATTGATATAGATTGGACGCCAGTTGGGCCGACCAGATGAGACCCGACCCGTTGGGCTTCTCCTAATTCGGGTCAAACTAGATGTTCATGCTTATATTTATGCGGTATTATTCATATATTATTGAAATTAATATATTTTATTAATTATTTATAATATAATATATTATATAAACTCTACTTAAGTTTGTTCAAACCATCTCATTAGGACAAATTTTTCATGTTTAAATAAAATTTCTGCTTTAAGAACAAAAAATGTTCAAGTTAAGTAAATTTAATTCATCATGAATTTTGATTTCCAACTAATTTTGATGCACGAGCGGAGAAAAAATCAATGTTTAACCACGAAAATGAATGTGACCCTACACTCAGAGGATCATATAAGTAGGTATTGTATAGTTATCGACTGAATATAAACTCAGCTCAAACGTCTCGTGAATCTATTTTTCTAGTCATTCTCATCACTATATGTCAACAAAATCGGGTTAGTTTGTCAAAGTGAGTTACCCACCTACATTTATAATAAGCTTTCAATGAAGATTAAAAACATAAAAAAAGAGTACGACCAAAAAAAAAAAAAAAGGGGGAGGGGGGGATGCCATTGCCAATGGACATGTGTTGGACTAGGAGATTAAAAGAAAGTAGAAATTTTTGTGTGTGTTTGAATTGCAGAGAAGACTTGTCTTCTCCATTTCTTGGGTTAATCTATCAAAGCAATAACCTTTTTCTCTGTACAATTCAATCCAATCCAATTTTCATAGCGATTGCATGACCGCACAAGCTACTGCTTGAGCCCAGTGCCTCAACTTGGTCTTCACCTGTTGCGGATTATCGCCTGGTGATGGAGTTTACCGAAAAGAAGAAAGGAGAAGTTAGTCAATGCAAAGCAAAAATGATCAACGACATTGAAGTAAAAAGAAAAAACACAAATAGTTTGAAGTATATGGATGGATATGTAAGTGAATTAGATGTTAATAAAGAGAGAGAGAGTGAGTGAGTGTCTATTGAGTTGCTGTGATATCATCAACTGCTTCGGCTTCGAACTGGATGTATGATTTATTAGCTGACTAGAGACACGTGAAATCTAAGTCAATTTTTAAGGATGTTGTGAAACTAATGCATGAAATTGAAGGAAACTTATTATTAGAATCAAAAGATGTCCAAACGCAAAAAGCTAACTCGAGAGGGAAAGATGTCCAAACGCAACTATATTCCTAGCTCTTGAACCAGCGTGGCTTCTCGATTGTTAACTAGGGTTGACTTGGAAAGCGAGGTGGTTTATGGGTTTACCTGGACTGCAAATTTTCCACGAGTCTGAGTCACTTTTTGGGCTACCGAACGAAGAAGAACGACCTCCGAGGGATGACATGGAATGGCGACTCTGAGGGGTAGAGACCGGAGATGGCGAAAGCTGTCGATTCACGGCGAAATAAAGGTCTAGAGCTGGCAATGTGTTGCATAGGCTATGTCCTTCTTCTTCGTTGAACCCAAAACCTAGCTCTATGCAGCCTTTTAGCTCGTTTAGATCTTCGTCGGTTATGTCTTCGCCGTCATTACTGGCGTATTTCTTGATCTCTTGCCTCAGAATCTGCCGGCGCCGTTTCTCCCAAGCGATGTCGCGCGGCGTTTCGCACATCGATAGTTGCTTTGATAGCCGCTTGTTGCCCTTCAACCTCGGCGGCACTAAGGGCATCCGTTGCAACTCTTCTTCTGGCTCGCACAACGGCGGTGACGGAGACGGAGACGGAGACGGTGACGGTGATGGAGACGGTGTTCTCTGCAACTGTTGCTCCTCCATGATTATATGATAAAGCACCTCCTTTTTCCTGATGGATAACGAGGAATCCTTGGAGCATCTGCAATGCAGAGGCTGCGACTCTGACAAGAACCGCCGGCGAGTTCGGTGGTGGTGAAAATGAGGTACGGAAAATCCGTAGGATTCTTGTTTGTCCAAGAAAGTCACCAGCCCAACCGGCTCAAAGGAGAGCTGGTTTGAAAGGCTTTAATGGGTGTCTATGGAACCCCTGTGTTAAGGGATTGTGATGACATTCCACCATCCATTTCTAACAGCCATTCTCAACTCCTCCATCTTAATTTTAGAAGGTTTCTCATTTCTTGCTATGGCTGTTTGTCTGTTTGAAGGGTTCACCTGCATTTTAGTTAACACCCAGATTCTGAATCTAGTAATAAAATTCAGGCAACTATTTCCATATTCAGTGAAGCTAACTTGGTTTTATGTGCTTCTCTTGTATATCAACACTTCGTTTCTCCTTAGTCTCTCAAAGCTGAGCAAATATGAGTTTACTTGCTAAAATTAGGACTATTCAGATAACTTAGTTAAATTCTATATTTTCATTTTTGTCCCATTGATTGTCGAATATTCATTTCTCTTGATTTCTTACTTGTTTTGCCAGCTCTGGGAAGGCAACAACGACTCTAGTGTAGGTCCGAGCCATACCAGTGAAGGTGCATAATCTCACATCGCTTGAGAGAATAGAAGACATAGTTTATAATTAAAGTTCTCTTCCCTATTTAGTATAACGCGTTTTGGGTTAATCACAATAATAAAATCGTGCGGATTTTGGCCCAAAACGGACAATATTTGACAGGAAAAAATGAGGAGGTTACATTATGTAGTGTTTATTTTAGTATAACTAATCTATCTCATGTCTCAATTTGTAGAAGCTATTTCTTTATTCAATTATATGATATATCTTTTTTGCTGTTATTTCTAGAACCAATGAAACTTAACCCCACTGATAAAAATTTTGTTCTTGCGATATTTTTACTCCATAAGTTTGTTATATTTTTTAACTAAAAAGAGTTTTTTTTTTACCCTTACAGAAGTTTATAATCATTTTTTTCCTCATTTTTCTCCAATTATGCTAAAAAAATGATTGAGTAAACACTTTTCGTCTCCTAATTTGTCTGCTTTGAGATAAAATCTGCATGGTTTTATCTTTGGAGTTAACCCAAAACGCGTTATATTATGTAGGGAAGAGAAATTGTCTTATAAACTATGCATTTTTCACTCTCACAAGCGATATGAAATTGTGCATCTCTACTAGTATGAGCCAGACTCACACTTGGATTGGATCATCCTTGCTGGCTGCTTGGTTTTTGAAGGCTTGAACACAATCATTTTGCGTGTGTAACCCTCCCTCCTAAACCATTAAAATTGCAGAAGATGATATCCATCCTCATCCTGGTAGTAAAAGTATCCAAAAAGAAGCTGACATTGCGGAGTAGTTAATGCATGCGTGATTTTTAGGCCTTAACATTGTATGAACTGTCAGAAACCATAAAATCTCTGCCAATATTTAGGGAAAATATTCTAATTTTGCATTTTCTGTGATGCTATTTACGGCCACACAAACTATTTTACTTCCCATCCATCAGTTTCCAACCATTTTATTGACCTTTGGACTGAAGCCAGAAAAGGTGGCACGGACATTAGGGGTGAAGACAAGCAAGAAATCAAACAACAAGACATAAAAAGAAAACCTTCTACCTTCCCTTTCTTGCCTGGAATGTCTTTGTAGTGCAGGCGAGGCTGCAAATGGTGGATTTTTCAGAGATGGTGTAGGGATCACCACCTACCACTGAAGGCACAAAGGAAAACCAAGAATTACTTCAGTTTTTCCGGCGTGCAGGAGAAATTTTCCTTTCTCTGTGTTGTTTTCCCTTTAATTGACCAGTCATTTTCCTGTACGCCAAACAGACATTTCTCCCACATTCTTTGTCTGAAGCCATGTCAAGCAATACCCATGTTTTGTTTTCCCTTTTCTGTCTGACCCTTTTGCTGAATGTGTTTAATGGTTTAGCCTCAGATGCAAAACCATTGCTTTTGGGGTGTGGCTCGACTGAAGAAGGCACCGATGAGGACGGACGAAAATGGGGGCCTGACTCGAAATTTATCAATTCAAGTAACTCAGTTTTGGTGAGCGCCCAATATCAAGACCCTTCCCTCACCTCTCAGATTCCATACATGGATGCAAGAATTTTCACCTCTGAAGCAACATACAATCTCCCAGTAGTGTCTGGTAAACGATATTGGCTCAGGCTCCATTTTTATCCTGCGGTTTATGGCTCTAACAATGCTGCAGAATCCTATTTCTCTGTGATGGCTAATGAGCTCACCCTGCTGAAAAATTTTAGTGTTCAATTGACATGTCAGGCGTTTACACAGGCTTATATTGTGAGAGAATATTCAATTGCACCGTTGAAATCTGATTCTTTGACACTTACTTTTAAGCCAGATGTGGGTTTTGCTTTTATCAATGGGATTGAGTTAATTCCAACGCCAGATCTTTTCGACAACGAAGCGGCGATGGTTGGTGTCTCCGATCAAACGGTGGATGTTAAGACCTCGAATTTACAGACCATGTTTAGGTTGAATGTTGGTGGGCAGTATATTTCTCCGACCAACGACTCGGGTCTCTACAGAATGTGGTATGATGACCTTCCTTACATCTATGGGGCTGCAACTGGAGTTACAAATGAAGCAAGCAAGAAAGTTAGAATCTTGTATAAAGATATGCCTCAATATGTGGCTCCTACTGATGTATATAAAACCTCAAGATCAATGGGCAATGACAAAAATGTCAATCAAGGCTACAATCTCACCTGGGTGTTTCAGCAAGTTGATCCAAATTTTATGTACCTTGTGAGGCTTCATTTCTGTGACTACTATCTGACCAAAGCCAATCAGATTGTCTTTGACATCTTCATCAACAATCAAACGGCCCAAGGCGAAGCCGATGTGATTGCTTGGAGTGGCGGAAAGGGGGTGCCCATCTACAAAGACTTTGCTGTGTATATGTCTAAAGATCAGCAACTTTGGCTGGCTATGCACCCATCTACCGCAACTGATCCTGAGTTCTTTGACGCAATGCTCAATGGAGTTGAGATATTCAAAGTCGACTCTAGTCAAAACTTGGCCGGCCCAAATCCAAGTCCTTCAGATTTTCAAGTTAAGGTGGAGGCTAAAACTCCGAAGGCTTTTGAAGAGAAACACAGCAGTAATGTCCATGTAATCGGCGGAGCAGCTGGAGGAGCTGCAGCAGTTGTGGTGGCCGCATTGTGCTTTGCTGTGTATCAAAAGAAGAACAAAGTTCCGGGTACTGATTCGCATACTTCTAGCTGGTTGCCAATTTATGGAAATTCGCATTCAAGTGGAAGCAAATCGACAATCTCGGGGAAGAGCACTGCCAGCAGTTTGGCTCAGGGTCTTGCTCGTCATTTCTCTTTGCCAGAAATTCTACAGGCTACAAAGCGTTTTGACGAGTCTAACGTCATCGGGGTCGGAGGATTTGGGAAAGTTTATAAGGGGGTTATCGACGGTGGAACAAAAGTTGCAATTAAGAGGTCGAATCCGTCTTCCGAGCAAGGAGTTCACGAGTTTCTGACTGAAATTGATTTGCTTTCAAAGCTGAGACACAAACACTTGGTGTCTTTGATCGGTTTCTGCGACGAAGATAACGAGATGTGCTTAGTTTATGACTATATGGGGCAGGGGACTCTAAGGGAGCATATTTACAAGACGAGCAAAGCCCGTCTTTCATGGAAGCAACGGCTCGAGATTTGCATCGGAGCGGCAAGAGGGCTGCACTACCTTCACACCGGAGCACAATACACAATCATTCACAGAGATGTGAAAACAACTAACATTCTCTTGGATGATAATTGGGTTGCTAAAGTTTCAGATTTTGGACTCTCGAAAACAGGTCCAAACATGGCAAACGGCCATGTCAGCACAGTAGTTAAAGGCAGCTTCGGCTACTTAGACCCTGAGTATTTCCGCAGGCAACAGTTGACCGAAAAATCCGATGTTTATTCCTTTGGAGTCGTCCTTTTTGAGGTCCTTTGTGCGAGGCCGGCTCTTAATCCAAGCCTTCCGAAAGAGCAAGTTAGTCTTGCAGATTGGGCGCTGCACTGCATAAGAAAAGGAACTCTCAAGGACATAATCGATCCCCATCTCAAGGGGAAGATCAGCCCAGAATGTCTGAAGAAATTTGCAGATGCCGCCGAGAAATGCTTGGACGATCACGGAGCTGAACGTCCCTCCATGGGCGATGTGCTGTGGAATCTTGAATTTGCACTTCAACTGCAGGAAAACGAAGATGGCTCGACTCGTTCATCTTCAAGGATTACCGATGCTGAATTCGAGGACGTGAATCTCGGAAGCCAGAACATGGCAAAGCACTACAATAATCTCAGCCTCGGATCCGAACATGAACTACCCGAAGAATCCAAAGACACCAGCAGCGCCGGAATATTCTCGCAGATTGTCAATCCGAAAGGACGGTAAAAATCCCATTTCTTCTTGATCGATGACTCAAAATGAAAGAGCCTCCTAGATGATGAGGCCGTAACAAAAAAACCACCATGAAAGAAGCAGATAAACCAGAAGTTCATCTGGTTTATCTTCAAAGATTGCCACTTTTCTGAAGAATCTTTTGTATTATTTGATGTTTTTCTACCTGTTTGTTGTTCTCTGTAGTAATATTCCTTTTTTATGGAAGAGACTCTGTAAATTCATTGCTATGTGTACTCCAAATGAAGAGCTGAAGAGACTCCATTGTTTTTCACCCTGCACTATCCTATATGATACAGAGAAATACCTTATATTTTATCTTATATATTTCAAATTCCCTCTTTAGAGTAGTACATTTATTATGTCACACTATCTTATATAATCTATTGTTTTTATATTAATTTTCTCATTTGTTTTTGAATAATACTACTATTTCTACTTTTTATTCTTCTTTCTTTGCGTGTCAAATATTGATCGGTGCAATTAATGACGTATTTTAACTATTTATAATTAGATACATACTGTCACGGTCCTACTTTCAAGAGACTTAAGATGAACCGTGCAACACCTATTGTTAGTGAGAACAGCGAGTCAGCCTACGAAATGTGTCAACGACATCAATTACCCACGACGTTAGAACGAGCTTTGTGTCTAACAAGCGAGCAGTAAGCAAGCAAGATTAATAAAAAATAGTGTCATTGAACATGATGAATATAATTTATATGTAAAAAATTTTATCAATTGTAATGAGTAGGGTCCAAGTGAGACCATCTACTTGTACTTTCATATGAAATCAACCCGACCCGGGTCCATTGGATTACGGATGCGCTCATCAACATAGACTATAAATACGCGTGTAGTCGTAGAGCGGACTCTCGGAGCCCTAATTCTCAAACGTTTGGCGCCAACGGAGAAGCCGATCGGAGATTAGGATCTGTAAAATTTAGCTGAAAATATGGTGAACGTCTTATCCTTCGTCGTAGTTTTCTCACGTTTGAGTTGGATTCTCTGTTTCTAACTATGTCGCTGTTATACGGAGAGCGGGGCAGATCTTGATTCGAAGGAATTTTAATACTTTTATGATTTTTTTAACTGTGAGTAGGCGGACGTAGAGACTGATGTTGCGGTAGCTGGACAACCGAAGAAGAGGACATTTAAGAAGTTCAGCTTTAGAGGCGTAGATTTGGATGCGCTGCTTGATATGTCTACGGATGAGCTCGTAAAGCTCTTCACTGCCAGAGCTCGGAGAAGGTTAGGGATCGGAAGCGTCGTTTTTCTGTATTATATTGTTAGTTTTGTTTGTTTTTTTTAAGTCATTAACTCGTTAGTGCTGTTGTGGGTGTTTTTAATATGTTTGGTAGGTTTCAGAGAGGTTTGAAGCGAAAGCCAATGGCATTGATTAAGAAACTACGAAAAGCTGTAAGTCTTTTCTCCTATTCACTTGTAGTGTGGAAATGTATGACACGAGTGTCTTTCACGAGTTTATTTGCTAATTTAGGACTGTAAAGATCACCCTTTTCAATTCTATATTTTCATTTCCTTCCCATTGCTTGTACAGTATGGAATATGTTCTGCACCTTCTCCTACTAATCGTCACGATCATGTTTTGTTTGGTTGTGGTAATCGTTTTACATGTTGACCATGCTACATTGTTTTAAATAATTATATATATATAAGCTTCAATATAGTGCTAATCACTTGGATTTACAGTTTCATACAAGTTATCTAGTGCATTTATGTCAAATGCCAATGAATTTGTTATAGATTGTTAACGCTAAATAAAATGATGCCGATTTGGTATATTGTTGGTGTAGTTTGTGATTTACGGAGGTAAACATTATTCAAGTATGTTTTTCTTTGGCATTATGTGTGATAAATTTAATGAAATCTTCATCTCTCCTTTCCTATGGGCTTTCAGTATATTTATGTTTTACAATTTGCAGCGGGTTTTGTCATTTAAGAAGAAATTGCCAGACCAATCAATCTCATAATTAAGTCGTGTTATGTTCTTACAGAACATTAGGTAATAATTGTGGTTTTTCTCCTCTATTTAACAGAAAAGAGAAGCCCCACCTGGTGAAAAGCCGGAGCCAGTGAGAACCCACCTGCGAAACATGATAATCGTCCCTGAGATGATTGGGAGCATTATTGGGGTTTACAATGGAAAGACCTTCAATCAGGTTGAGATAAAGCCTGAAATGATTGGCCACTACCTTGCTGAATTCTCCATTTCCTATAAGCCTGTGAAGCATGGAAGACCTGGTATTGGTGCCACCCACTCTTCCAGGTTCATTCCTCTCAAGTGAAACATTCTTCTTTCTCAACAACATATTATGGACAACCTGACGTTTCATTTTCGTTGTGTTTTCACCGAGACGCCAAATTTTAAGTTTCTGGACGTCACTTAGCTAGTGTGGGCAATTTTGTTTGCTTAAACTATTTTTTTCTGTGGACAAGGTTGATTAGAAACTCGTTGACTTTATTTTATGCAGTTCTTATAGCTTTCTCACCAAGGCTAAAATTACTGCTTTCTTCACCATTTCCCCGAATTAAAACAAAAATAAGTAATCATTTGGCGTTATTTTTCATGTCACCCCAATATGGAATTCATCTCATTATTTGAGCGTCTCCAGTTTTTCACTTCTGGTTCTGTAGACTGTAAATAAAGGATGAAAATGAAGATCGGATGTAGATCCCACCTCTGGCTCTGAAAAAAATCCTAAGTCGTATGTAAGTCTAGTTATCTCAACCCAATGGAGGCCAATTGCGCATAAACGCACGAGAAGAGGCATCTAATGGAATTACTTTTGATGTCCACTGCAGTCTCTGTTTTTGTTGTTTAAATACAAATGAAGTGCATCTGCTCAGATTACCTCCACCTTTAATATGCCTCCTCTCCTTGGACAAGACTTCTCCTGCAATCACGCATTTACGCCCTCTTTATGGCCTTTGTTATCAGACTGCAAGTAAATCGGGGTGCCTACATTCTAAATCTTCTTTGGTTGTGTGACACAAAACTCAAGATTGACGTCCTTCAACCTTTCAGCCCCGCAAATCGACCCAATATCATGTCTGTTGAGGGGTAGAAACTCGTTGTGCAACCCAACGGCAAACTCTTCTGGACGAGAACAGCCACTCTCAAAGTAATCTGCAATCTGCATGGCAAATCGCAATCTAGTGAATCTACTCGTTATCACAACAATACTCAGCTTTAATCAGGGCACCACTCAATCTATCAATGCAACTAAATTTAGTAGAAATCAAATGACGGCAGGCTGCACTGAAGTTCAGAGATAATCACAGTACACAATAAGCAGAAGTGATGCTTTTCTTATTGCATTCGAATTGAATCGAAAATCACAAACCCGGATTGGTTGAACGGGTAAATAAACATCTAAGATCGACCAAGTATTTCATGCTGCTAATGATTGTCCGATTGAGTGCACATAAAATATAATTTTGACTGTTCTTATATCATTTCTGGTTTGAATGAGGCCACTGAGTTGGGGTTTTAATTTAGCAAATGAAACTTACATGATTTGCAAGAGCCATTCCACTCAGGGCTGCCGATTCTAAATCCGAACCCAGCAACCAATCTCCACAAATGCCAGCCCTTCCTGAAGGATCAAATATGCATGGAACACCAGGTGAATTCGTCGGAAGAGCCGCACCCCTGCACTTGCCCATACGACAAGTAAGTCGAGGACCAATTTGATAATCATTTTTTAAAATTATAATCTAAACTTGAAAACTAAGGAAATAATAAAATAATATACATCGTTCAAAACATTATGCTTCCAAAAAGCATGAAATTATACATCTTGTAACCATTTTTTCTGAGATAACGACTAACTTTGAACACAACCTATACAGCCAATAAAAAATTATAGCAGTTGGATCCGAAACCACAGGGAACGGAAGAATTAAGTATAGACCGAACAAACGAATTGAAAACCAACCGAGAGCAAAACGGGCATTTGTCTTGTATGGTTTTGTCTAAAATTATAGGTTATGTTAGAATTTTGAAAGTTGAATAATAAAAATTGGCGACCAACCATAGTTGAAGTCGGGTGTAGAAGGGTCTTGGAAGTGATCCATTCTGTACTCCAAGAGCAGCTTCAACACCCTCAAGCATCGCTTTTTTGACCTTCTCCGCTGTCGTAGTTGGAATATTTTCCTGATGAGGAAAGTAGTCTACACTATTTATCGCGAACAAGAAAGTTTAGAGGCATCGCACGGTTCTGAATTCATGCAATCATATGTTCAAGTTCTTTGCAAAGGGAAGCGAAGAATGAAGTGTGTAAAAACACTAGTATTAGTGTTACCCACCTGTGGAACCTTGTTTTGTTTTCCAAAAGTAGCAGTACTCAGAAAGGTCCAGCAATGAGGGCGACCACCATTGCAGCTGCCCAGAAGTTTCTTCGTATTATTAGCCATCCACGATATAGAATCAACCCCTTTCACAAAAGCTCCTTCAAACGGAAATGTAACTGCGTTGCCTGGACCAGGAAGCGGGTCCTCAAATGCTGCAAGCATTGCCCAAATAGAACTCAATTCTAGCCTCTGAAAACACATCAAACTGGGATGAAATAATCTCGTATCATCGCCAAACATATATGCTTAAAAAAATGATTAAATAGTTGTGTTGAGATGACTAAACAAGAAGAATATCAAATATACCTTCATTTGCCGAGCAATTAATGCCAATCCAGATGTTGCAAGCAACCGGTTTGCACATTTCCCTGTCATTGAGAAACCTTTTTTAATCGATAAACATGAACTGAAGTGATAGGTCGCAGTATTTCTAAAAATAATTTTCAATTTTGGTAACATATTTACACCAATCTGAATGAAAAAAGCAGTTCAGAAAGTATAACCAAGCCCCAGAATCTCAATTAGAAATGACAAAACTTAATTTATTCGATGAGAAAGAAGAGAGACGCAGTACCATTGTGTGCAATAATAATTGCATCGAACTGCCCACACGGTTTCCCGTTCTCGCTTAAATGCCACATTCCAATAAATGGCTCAACTTTACTTATCCAGCAAGGTCTTACCACATTAATCTTAGCTGTCTACAAAAAGTGTCAATTTTTTTTATTAGTAAAGCAACACCATGGGAAAATTTCAAAGAAATCAAAAGCCTAAAATTTTGAACTTGATGAAATTGCTAAACGTTACTCATTCTATATATCTGTAAATATACAAAGTGAAAAATTGCTAACATATTGTTTATATAAATATACTAAGTGAACAATAAAAGAGGACCTTGAAATGACAATGTTATGCCCGAGTTTTTTGTCAGTCTTCGTTACAGCTTAAGAGATCTCATATAATATGAAATAGAGAATCAATGACTCAGCCTCAGCAATCAGCTTAAGGTTTGAAAACCAGTCCAGGCTTGGCCCCGTCGGATTCAATCCTGGGCTGATCTAAGATTTAAAGAATAATAGAGCCAGCCTGGTCTGGGAAGCTGGCCTGCGGACAAGCAGGCCTACCTGGTAGTACAAGGTTGGTGGGGCCGATCTTGGACCCCCAAATTTGGTGTAGGCCAGTTGAATCTAGACAAAAGGCCTAGGCTTGGGCCAAACCTATGCCCGTTTTAGTGGACCGGGCCAGCATGACCCCATCCGCTTATGAGCCTGATCAATGACGGATCGATATTAATCACCTGAGAAAGTAAGGAGTCAGCAAGGGGACGCATCCCACCGACACCCATATATCTTGGTTGAGGAGGAAGTGCAACAAACCGACCACCTACTTCAAGCTCTCCAATAGGTCCATGCCATTCTTGAACTACACCTTTTTCCAACCAACCACTGACCAGCTCAGCAAACTGAGGATCACTAACAGTAAAGAACTGAGCAGCATGATCAAAGATCAACGACTGAGGATCAATTACCCTGGTTCCCATTCTTCCCCCCAAACCATGTACACCCTGAAAAAAAAAGTGAAGTAACAAATTTCATTTTAATTCACTTGAAAGTCTGTTAATCAAATAGACTTGATCTTGGACGAATGAAAGACAAAAACAAAATGTTCATATATTCAATTTGAAGCAGAGAAAGGAATCCAGCTTTGGCTTAGAGATTTGAATTTTCTAAAACTAATTACTATCAAGAACTTACAACTAAATCATAAAAAAACTAGTACAGCTAACAGCTATGATAACCAACCACTGATAATAATTCAACAAATAATGAATTTCTGTGCAGATGCCAACGAGTGTTTGCTTCTGCATGACAACTAGAATTATAATACTTACAATGAGAATGATATATACATGTTGGATGACTAGATATATAATCAACCATTCATTTGTATCAAACACAGCTAGAAAAGAGAATCATTAACAATAACGGAAACCGAAGAGAATCAATCAACCAACCGTGTCGAACACCGTAGATCGAATACCTCTTTTCTCCAAATTCAGGGCACAAATCAGACCCGCCATGCCTCCGCCTATAATACCAACAATCGGGTCATCAGAGACCGGAGAAGAGAACGTCACCTGCTCTTGGTTGAAAGATTTCTTGAGAATCGATCTTCGAGAAGTACCGTATGATGATTTCCTAAGGCGTTTCGAGGTGTGTCTTTTGGATTTAGGGTTAGAGCTCAGATTTGGGTCCTGTTCGGGCTGGGAAGTGCAGGTTAAGATAAAGGATTTGGTGGGTTTGAGAAAATAGTGGCGAAATGAATGTTTCGGGGAGGGGAGGGGATGGAGGATGAGTGAGGAGGGAGAGAGATGAGTGAAAGACGCCATTTTTGGAGGGAAAGAATGAAGTTATTGCGGTTAAAGTTTGCCTCCTCTGAAACTGCAGTGGAAGAGGAAGAGAAGACGAGACTCGAGAGACAGCATTTTATCCATTTCAATAATTCTTAGAGTTTATTAATTTTATAATTTAAGAATCTCATTTATTTATTAGGGAAATTAACAAAACAACCACTGTATTATAAGATTAACAACAAATCAATTATTAAATAATTTTTATTAACAATTTAAACACTGAACCATAAAAAATAGATTAATCAAACAATATGCTTACGTTTTCCGTTAAAAAAACGTTGTTGTTCTACTACGAAACGTTGTCTTTCCACTAAACATATTTAAAAAACTATTTTTTGCATGCAGAAATATTACTTTTCTCTGCAAAAAGTGAGATATTGGTGATGAGCACTGAACAACAACGATGGACTAAGAAGAGGAAAGAGAAGATGGTGATGAGAACTAAATGAATGAAATCGAGATGATGTGTGGGCACCAGAAGATGTTCAGAAAAGTGATAATGTGATAATTGTTTTCGACGAAGAGAAAACTATGCTGAAGCTTCCTCACATCGCCTTCGCAGTAAGATTGCTTCAATTATTGTGATTTTAACATAAAATTGAAGTAAAATCGACATCGTCTTCGTGGTAATGTTTCTTTCAACAAGTAACGGTGATGTTTACGTCATCTGTTTCTTATAGTTCAGTGTTTAAGTTGTTAGCAAAAATTATTCAGTTATTAGCTTGTCATTGATCCTATAATACAGTGGTTGTTTTGTTAATTTCTCTATTTAGTAATATAAATAATCTGTTCTTAGAATTATTCTATCAATTAATAGATACACACTTAAAAATAAATTAAAGTATATTTAACTACACAAATCCTGAACTATAGAGTCAATGAACGATTAAATCTTAAAATAATTTTATGAACAACTAAAACTTTGAATTATGGAAAATGAACAAAATAAACATCGTTATCACATTTTTTATTTTTTTATTTTTCCATAGCGGATAGGCCGTCTTTTCGCATTGAACCCGTACATAAAGTAGTTGTATTCAAGTACTTACTTTTTGCAACAGAAAACAAGTATCTACTACGGAAAGGATATTTTCTGCAGCGGAACGCAAGTATTCACTGCAGAAAGGGTATTTTCTGCAACGAAAACATGTTTTCCACTGTAGATAGTAAGCCATATTCCAAGAATTTGCTTTTCTCAACGGAATGTAAGGATCTGTTACAAAAAGGAAATCATATTCTAATAACTTGTTTTCATCAGTAGAAGGCAAATATCCATTTGCGGAAATGGTGATTTTCGTAGCGGATACTTGCCTTTTGCTGTAGAATCTTAATTTCCTCAGTGAAAACGTGTCTTCCGTTAATGAAAATACGTACAACAATTGAGCTTCTTTAACCTTAGTATATAACTTCACATTCCGTCCCGGATAGAACACAATAGTTAGAGTGATTTTAGAAAAAACTCAGAACTCAGAACTCAAACTTTCATTGTCTCCTCCAATGGATTCTAGCAGAATCAAAAAATTTAAATTTCTAACGAAAAACATAACAACGATGTTTCCCTTTGTCATTTGCCATAGTTCAAGATTTTAGTTATTCACAAAATTACTTTAAGGTATAACTTGTCATTAATCTCATAGTTCAGAGTTTGTTTTATCAAATAAACAAAATTAAAACATATATCAACATTACTCATTCAATAATAAATAAATATGTATGTTGTTAATATTTGGAAATGTGTTTTAGACTAATTACACAAGAAGACTATATCAATTTTATGCTTGTCTTAGGAAAAAGAAACTAAGGAAATTAGCAAACATGAAACGACTCTGCATTAGTAATTAAAAAAGATATACAACTAGAATCTGCATAATCCAAATCACCAGAAGTGACAAGAACAAGAACAGAGAAGATGAAACTTTCAGTAAGAAAATCTCTAGACTTAAGAGAAAGCCGTTGCAAGTTCAGACAGAAAGAAGTTCATGAATGAACAGAAATGTCTCCATTGTTGATCGGCTTGGTCATCATTGTTGCCTTTGCAGGAGCTGTTTCCTTGATTGGTTTCACTCTATCTTTCATTTGCAATCTTCCTTTCTCATTACTACCACCATTAATCCATGTTTTTGCTCTCTGGGTGGATTCCATAGCAGGATCTGCTCGGTAACTTCCGAGGCTGTGACGCTGGGCTCGCGTAGATTCTCTCGCCTTTGCCTCCCGAGACTGGCCAACTGCGTCTCCATGGCTCTTTCTCCGGGTCAGATTTGGAGATTTTGGCCTCGTCAATGGAGCCTGAAACCATACAGAAGATAACACGATAATTTATTCATCCAACGCCACATCAAACTGATTACTTTTTCTAGAACTTTTATTGGTACAGACTCAGTTTTTCTCGTGTTTGAACGAATAACGACAATATCGATTGTGTATAAAGTTGAAGATCATTTATAAGAGAAAACTCTAAATTTTTTGGTAGATCACATGAAGGGTCTCTGTAGTGTCTTAATTCCATTGATTTGGTTGGTATATGCTGCAATATTTGGGCTAGAACTGATTAGTTTTGCAGAATATGCATGTTTTCCCGATCGAATGAAACTTTATCGAATGTGCATAAAGTAGTAACAGATCAATCTTACCTTCTTGAGTTCAACCTTGGGAGGCGGTCCCTCGTAGTAGAAACTTGGAACTGGATTGGCTTTGATCACCAAGCTCTTTCTAAGCTGTTTAATGGCTGCTTCTTGCTCTTCCTGTGAAAAAAATATTGCAGAATGCACTATTTATTCCTAATATTGAAAAAGAATTGCAGATAGAACTATCAGGCATACCCTAGTTCTTGCCTCAAACTGGCTTTTCTCTACCTTCAAAGCTTGGTTTCTCTCCTCTAACTTTAGGTAGAACTGTAAAAATAAGTATAGAATATGATAATCTCATGTAGAAAAATGGTCATCTTTTCAGACAGGGAGAAGGGTAAACAAACTAATACTTCTCTCCTTCTTTCCGCCCGTTCGGTCGATCTAAACATTGGACCAACAGCAACCGTTACCCTGGATTTAACAGACGTAGCTGTTCTAATCATGATTAAGGATTATACAAACAATGAGCATCATAGAAACCAAGAGCATCATCCAACTTTTCAGAATAATTTTTAATTGAATTTCAAACTTTTAATTGTCATATGGAGGATACGAGGAGGCTATGGACCAATTATCTTCTTCATCGTGATGCTTTTTGGACTCATGCTGCAATAGCTTCCTCGATGTCATTGGAGAAAACATCTGAAACAAAGAATTTTTCCAAATGATCACACAAATTTCGTTCTCAGTCAAAATGTTAATAAGCTAATACAAATCCGATTACCTGAAAATTGTTCTTGTAGGTAGGAGTTTGTGGGGTTTTACCGCTGCTTGACGAACCATTTATAACAGAAATTGTTGTAGTCTCACTGCAGACAGCATGAGCAAGAGCAAATGGGTTAGAAGCTGAGTAATTTCCATTTGCATTTCCAGGAGATGAAGATTTCGATCCGGGGGAGCTAAATTTAGCTTCAGGAGTTTTGTTTTCACAACTGATCTGAGATAAGTTGGCATAAAAGTGTGCACTTTTACTGCCCAGATTATCGTAATGCCCATTATTTGAGTTTTCTTCAGTACATTCTTTCACTTCATATTCCTTTGCCTCAATACTTTCTTCACTGAACTTTCCGGTGATGTGGAGTTTGTCCATAGAAACTTCATTAATAGCTGATACAGCTCCATTCGGCTTCTGCTTCACCCGCATGCCAACAAGTTCCATCCCCATCACCCTGAATTACAATCCAATCTTTTATGAAAGAGATCAATCAAATCCCTATATTCAGCAAATTCATTTTCATGAAAAGAAAGAAGAAAATGAAAATTTTAATTTCGAGTAATGAGTACAAGCTATAGCTCATTCGATTCATTTGCGAGAGAACCAGAACAAGAGAAAAGGCAAACTGTACGAGTATTAGTCGCCCAAATTATCTCATTCATTTCTGGGTTATAAAAAATTCAATAAATAAGAAGAAATTGAGCTGCAAAATGGTGTACTTCAATCTACATCGATAGGAGAGGGAACCTATTTGAAGGTTCTTCCATGTTGAACTGAGATTTACTATTTTCTAAGCAGGCTGGAAATTTGTCTCGTGCTTCTTTCTTCTTTTTAAAATACAGATCTAAAAGCTACAGACTCAATTTCTCAGCCTTAAACAAAGGCAAAATAGGAAGATTTTAGCAGACAAGGAGAAATCATAAAGAAAAATAATACAACAAACGAAAATCAAAGCACAAAATCCTAGTTTCTAAATTAGATATTCCCAGAAATACAGCCAGGGAGGAGAGGAATAAAAGAGAGAGGGAGAGACAGCCTCAACTCTAACCATTAAATTGCAGAAGTCGATGGGCATCAGAGAAGAAACAAAAGACTGAACTATAACAGAAGGATCTAGACCAACATTTTCACAATAAATCCACAGTGAAATACTAGCATTGAGTAAAAGTATTTGTAATAAGAAGCACCGCTGCTATTTCCATTAAATTACAGAAGACGATATGCATCAATAAAAAAACCGAATAACCAACTAAAACAAAGAGAGCTAGAACCACATTTCGCGAGCTTAAACAAGAACAAATCTAAATTAAAGAGGGGCGATGAGTAAAAGCATTTGCAAAAAGAAACAGTCAAAGCCGGCTTCTTAGCTAAGTTTAGACCAACCTAAACACTGAAACATCAAGTTGCAGAAGACGAGACCCACATAATCACCAGCACAAAGAAGAAGAAACCCGCATCGAAATACAGAAAAGTTAATGCAAGGATCAGCAAAAAGAAAGCACCATTGCCGATTTGTGAGCTAAATTTAGACAAAACACCTCAACTCTAAACCATCAAGTATCAGAAGAAGAGACGTCGCGGATCAAAGAAGAAACAATAGGACAAAGTAGACGAAAAGATCTCTAGACCCACATTTTCAACAGTACAGATGAGAAGAAACCCACGTGCAGGACCAGCAAAAACAAAACCCCATTCCCGACTTCTGAGCTAAATTAACTAAAAAAACTCAACTCCAGACCATTAAATTCCAGAAGACGGAGTATATCAGAAGAAACCAACCGTAAAAAACCAGATTCAGGTACCACTTCCGGCAAGATCCCCGCCCCACTCCTCCAAACTATAAACTGAACGAAAATGGCGGTGAAATTTCTCAGATTTTTCACTCTTTTGGTTTGCAGTTGCCTTGCCACTTTCTATATTTATAGTCCCAGCTTTTTACTTCGTCTTTTTCTTCGTCGATTTGACTTCCATTCAACGTCGCGAAACCCATCCTATGAAATACTTTGACGACGTTAAGAAACGGCCGAATTTGAAAAAAAATGTGGAGGGACAACGTACTCTGTCAAGCGGGTCCCACTTTCCGTCAGATAAGCGCAAATCAAAATCTTTGATAATTAAATTACTCTGCAAATTTAATTTTACCCTTTAATTTATAATTATATATTATTTATTTATCTATTTATATATTTTATAAATTTAATTATTTATCTTATATTATCCAAACCCAAATCTCAGTTCTGATTCAGTTCCGATTCTTAACCATGATTTCCAATCACGAATGAATATTTATCGACATGACCAAAAGCCTTCAAAACAATCTCCAGAGTGACACAGGTTCTGGATTTGATAGCACAAATCAGTTCTCAGTTCCGGTTCCGGACCTCTTGGAACAGACCATTCGGTTATACATTCCAAGAATAAGGAACCGGAACCAGAACAGCAAGAAAATTTAGGAACCAAGAATTGGAACCGAATCTCGATTTCGGGTCGGTTCTCGGCTCTTTGCGGTTCTTGCACACCCCTAACTATAATTACTCATGTGAGAATCTGACTCATATTATTAAAGGTGCACAATTTCACATCGTCTAGGAGAATAGAAAATGCATAGTTTATAAATAAGATTCTCCTCCCTACATAGTACAATATGTTTTGGGCTAACCCCCAATAACAAAATTGTGTGAGTTCAGCTAAAAACAAATAATATTATATTAGAAGGACTAAAAAACGTTACAAATTCTACAAATAAATAAATGACACTTAAACAACGCATCATATCGTGTGATTTAAAGGATAAAATTAAAGATATCACTAACATTGTTCATGATTTATTTATTAACATAAACAATATATTTTTAAAAATATTTATAACGTATTATTATTATTATTTTGTTAACACATTATTATTTAAAACAATTACAATATAGATTTAACCACATAATTTCTCTCGATCACAAAAGAAAAATAATTATTTTAATAAGTTAAATAAGTATTATTTTAATACATTATTATGGTAATAATTTTGAGGATAACTTAAATGCCTCTTTATAAACTATACGAGGCTCCCTTCATACGTTAAAGCTAGTGTATGTGTTGGCATTTATAATCTCACATGAAATGACCATTGAATTTTGATTGCACCACTCCTCATGGATGCAACATGCTTCTCTTTAATAATACAATTTACGCGTCGACGCGTTATTCCCACTCGACTTTGCCGAGACAAAAATTTTGGCACATCGAAAAATTGACTACAAATTTGTGAAAATAATCAAATTAATAGACTCATTATTTATCTAAAAAAAAAACATTCTTACGTTAGATTTTGATATAACTCGAATTCTATCGGGTCAGGTCGGTGAACCCGCATTATAAATTTCATTTAGGGTTTTGTTCTCTTTATAAATTGTGTAAGCTAGAGTCACAAAAATGCGCAGTTATATTTTAATCTTCATAGTAGATTTATTCTTCTGTCTATAATTTTTTACCGAAATTTTTTTTTTCTGTAAATCTGATGACCCACATCGTACTTTTTTTTCGGTTATAGTTGGATCTCTACCATATTCAATGACAATGTGTTGGGTTAAATGATTATAATATAATATATATATATATATAGATATATAAATAAAAAGTGTTATGACTTTATGGGTTAGTTTAAGTTATTTCAAACTTCAAATGTTTCAAATGGTCAAAAAGTTATTTTTGAATGCTTTGCCTCCAAATTTTCTAATTTCCTTGAATTTTAACTTATTTTTTATTTAATAAAAATGTATGTTTTATATTAAAAAAGAATAATGCTAATTTTGACGTATATTATGACACTCTAATTTTATCATCTTACATGTCATTTCATTGGTAGAATTGATATATTATTTTAATTATTTATAATCTTAGCAATATTTTTACTAGATTATTTTAAATTTAAAACCACTTATTTACTCACATCACTATGATGAAAATAGCCACACAAAATATAAAAAAGAAATGGTTGTGTTGTTCACGTGTAGTGTGACCCCTGACTTTTAGAGTAGATAAAAAGAGGACGTGACATTAGGTTACATCAATAACTTTGTAATTTTCATAATGGTGTGAACTTATTTATTAGGGTAAAAAATTATTTGTACCATTAATTATCTATAAAGCAAGATGTTGATTAACTTTGAGTAATTATATTTAAACAAATGAATGATCCATAAAGCTGTTGATTAACTTTGAGCAATTAATTTTATAACAATGAATATTTAACATGTCAGATTTTGGTTAGACCCAAATTATATTAGGCAGTGGCCAGTGGACCCAATTTATATAGAGTTTTGTTTTATTTATAAATTTATATAAGATAGAGTCACAAAATTCGCGATTATATTTCGATTTTCATAGTAGATTTTTTTTTTCTGCTCGTGATTTTTTTTTTGTCACGTAAATCTAGTGGTCTATATCATATTTTCTTTTTCAATTATTGTTCGATTTTTAACAAGTGTTATATGAGCTTTGGTTATAAGAATTTGTGTTTTCAAGTGTGTTGAAACAAATTTTTTTCTAATCGGTCTGCATCGAACAAGAATTGTGTAATATAGATCTACAATACTATTAGTCATTCTCGTTGTCAAGCCGTTTCGATTAAGACTATTGCAAGAGTGTATTCTGCAAAGTATAATTTTTTTACCAAAGATAAAAAATTATTTAAAATCTTTGAAATTTTTTTAAAGATTTTTTAGAGATTAAGTTTGATGATTTATGACATATTTGAAATCATATGAATATCTCAATTTGGGAAATAAAATTCAAATCAAATTTGAATTTATTGGTATTTACAATTATTCTAGCTATTAGATTTTATTTGGTTTGGAGGATGATTTGTTATAACAGAAATATCTGAATATTTTAGAATATCTTTTAGAATCTTGTGATATAATTTTTCGTTTTAATGTTGGGGTAAATATTTTATTAAAGTCAGTGATTTTTTGGATTAGATATTTTGTTGAATAATGTGTTTTTTGTGGAGATGAGATCATTAAAGTAAATCTTCCACTTTTGGATCAAGATTCGATATTTCGTTATAGAATGATTACAATAATGAAATTATAAAGTGTTTTAAAAGACATATTTGTATTATAAGTTAAAAGGCGATATATACTTGCACAAATTTGGATTACATTTTATGAGATTTTAAGATGTAATCATCGTTGTTTAAGAGTTTATTAAACCTAGTCAGTATCAATTGCTGAATTTAGCTTTGAAGACTTTTATATTGATTATCTATATATTTTTTTGAGACGGACAGACAGACCCTCGTTGCAAATCTTCTTTAAGGGCGTAGAAGAGAAAAATTTGAAGATTTAAAAATTAGATAGCAGAATTCCTTTGGGAGATTATCAAAATTCAAGATTTTGAATTTGTTTTGTTGGGTTGGGCTGACGGACACGAGCTATGAATCACTTTCATAGAATTCATGTCAATGTGGAGATTGTTAGATTTCAGTATGACCCCAATTCTATTGGACCGGGCTGATAAGCCCGCATTGTAAATAACATTTAGAGTTTTGTTTTATCTATAAATTAATGTAATATATAGTCGCAAAACTCGCAATTGTATTTCAATCTTCATATAAGATTTATTTCTCTGTCTGTGATTTTTTTTTTTTGAAAAATTTTTTCTATGTAAATCTAGTGTCTCACGTCATATTTTCATTTTTCGATTATCGTTCGATTTTTAACATAACATTTTAATAAGAAAAATATGATTTGATTATTCATGTAATATAAAAGAGAGGGCTAATTGTAAATAAACAATGTAGGTTTTGAATTAAAAGACATATTAGATAACTAATAATAGTTAATTTTACAATTATATCTTACATTATAATGGATGCTCATATAATGTTTATTTGTTGATATAATTATTAAATATATTATGAATAAGTTAAACAATACATAATCTAATTACATGTAAAATGGTGGATAATTTAATTTTTCTTTTAATCATTTATTTAATTATAATTTTGCCAACCATAAATCAGAGATCAATCGAACGACTCAAATTCATTTTATTTTCAAGCTCCCTTTGATTTATTTTTAACTGTCCATCAAAGATCAATCAAGCATCTCTGAGTGAAATATCATTACTTTATACCTAATAATAAATGGATGTGAGTTTAAACCTCTTTATGAAACTCTATTGATTCACACTAATTTGAACAATGGTTTATAATTTAAATAACTTAAATTTTATCAATTCACACACTCATGGATGACATGATTAAGAATTTAAAACTCTTTATCAAGTTTCATTAATTCACACTCATTAACAAAGATTAATAATTTTAAACACAATTAAATCGTACTTTATTAATTCATTATTTTTTTAAAATGAAAATACCATGGAGTAAGGTTTGATTCTATTCATGGGGATTCCGTAAATATTCCAAAAAGTTCGAAATAATTAGGATTTTTTTTAGAGATTGGATGCAGTCACTAATTCATGATTTGGCATGTACAGAATGAAAACTTCATTCTTGATTATACGAGAATTTTTATGAAAGTCTTTCGCTTGCTTCTCTTCGATGGAAGTTTTATTTTTCCATAATGTATTTTAATTTTTGCCTCATTTTTCTTCTGATGATCGATTCAACTCTGATAAAAAAGATATACCTTGTTCTGATGGAGAGAAGAACATATGATTAGCTTTTTGGGAAATTTCCAAACGAACTATTTTAACTAAATCTTTCAATTTCTTATTATACTATGTTCAACTCTATGTATTCCTCTATCCGTAGAGTACACTGAATGTACAAAAATGACTATAACATAGTTTCTGTTATTCGTATTAACAACTAAATTAGGAGGAATGTTTTTATGCGGTGCTAATGATTTAATAACTATCTTTGTAGCTCCAGAATGTTTAAGTTTATGCTCCTACCTATTATCTGGATATTCCAAGAAAGATGTACGGTTTAATGAGACTACTACGAAATATTTACTCACGAGTGGGGCAAGTTCTTCTAATCTGCTTCATGGTTTCGCTTGACTATATAATTCATCCAGGGAAAAGATCGAACTACAAGAAATAGTAAATGGTCTTCTCAATACAAATCTTATTAATAAAAAGGTTAATAATTATTCGTTGCACCTATTAATTAATGTTTGGATACAATATTTTGGCAGGATTTGAGTTTTGAAAATTATTTCACACATCTAATGTTGCATAACAACTTGTACATATATCACATGATGACACGCACGTGCATCGCACGTTTGTATACTAGTTTATGCAAATGAACGAGGGAGCACGCTAGCAAAATTAGAAGGTAAAAATAAATTAAGTATTGTTCGAAAAATTGGTGGTTATTTTCGTAAATGACTTAGAAATAAGAACGACCTCGTGGTGATTATATCGTTAACAACCTTTATTATGACAGCGAATGAAACTTCGGCACGTATTTTCATTTTATTGGCTCGTCGTCGGAGCTCTTTGCCCTATATAAGTTCACCGCTGTAACGACCTTCCGTTACCTTTCGAAGCAAATCCATCAATTTTCCCGCTGTAAAAGTGAGCCAAGAACTGCCAGAAAGTGTGAGAAAATTGCGTGCAGATCATAGCTTAGAAAACAATGGCGACGGTTGCGGTATCGGGACTCACTGAAACGCAAAAGAAGAATAGAATTCAAGTTTCCAACACCAAGAAGCCGCTCTTCTTCTACGTCAATCTCGCGAAGGTGAATCATCTCGTTCTTTGATTGTGTTTTCTTGTTCAATAGAAAATGAGGGATACTAGAGTAGGATGATTTTGAAATCTTGGATTCCAAATGTCAGATTGATAATTGCGAATTTGTTGTGATCAATTCGATCATTTCTTATGTCCTTCCAACGTGTCAATGGCAACAGCACTCTTGATTTCTCTCTTATGAAAAATTTTCTTCGTTCACTTGGATTAATCTACGATGATGCGGCTAGTATGTGATTTAGATTTGAAATGCGACTATGTCAAACGTTCGATGAATATGCTGTATGCGGATGCTAAGAAAATAACGGGAATCAGATTGTTAAACGGAAACTATTGTTTCTTCTACGTCATATTCAAACGTATCTGTAGTTTCTTTCAATAACATGATGTGGAAAAACAAAAGGAATAACTCGAGAACGTCTTTAAATTGCTTAGCAAATGTATATTTCAATTCATACTTTCTTACTTATCTGACTTGATATGTTTGGTTTTTGATACACTATACTAGCGATAAAAGATCAGTAGACGCTTATTTTTTTGTATTCTTGCAAAACGTTAAGAAATCCCTAGGAACAAATTCCTTTTCTTGAGGCATTATGGTTTTGACATTAGGTGTGGAAATATCAGTTTCTTTGTCACCACCAATTTCAAGAAAATAAAAAATCCATTAACCGAAAAGTAAAATCTTTTGGTTCTAACATTCTTAATTTCTAGTTTGATCCAGGAGGATGTTTCACCAGGTGAACAAAGAATATATTCGCATATGAGATTGTTAGTATGGTATTATGTTATAATTTACACACTATGTTTTGATGCAGAGGTACATGCAACAGCACAATGAAGTTGAGCTTTCGGCCTTGGGAATGGGTGTGTTTCTGCATATTTCATCCCCATTTGTTGCAATTATTTTATTTCACTTAATTTGCAGAAAATGGAAGCTTCCTTTTTTGACTCAATTGTAGACTGAAATTGAAGAATTAAAATTTTGATCTCTGAGATTTTTCCCTTCATATTTTGTTGTTATTAACTGAATTGGCTGGCAGTTCTTCTCTCTGTTGGAATCTAATGAACCATAAATTTTTTACGACCATCAACATAGTCATCTATTAATTCTCATATCAGGTTGAGATTTTTTTATTAAATTCTAAAAGTTATTTTCTTTCTGTAACAGCAATCACGACGGTTGTCACAATTGCTGAAATTCTAAAGGACAATGGATTGGCGACAGAGAAGAGTAAAGACATCCCCCTCCCAATGCTATATTTCACTTCATTTAGAAGAAAAGTTGGCTGAATTTGATAAATTTATTCATTTGGTATGAAACAGAAGTGTTAACATCGACTGTTGGAATGAAAGATGAGAACAAAGGCCGTATTATTCAGAAAGCCAAGGTAATTTCAAGCACTGAATAGTAATTATAATCGATCTTACTAACCCGGCCCTTGTATATCTCCCTTCTAGTTCTAATGATCGTCTTTTCCGCTCAATTTTTGGTAGATTGAGATCGTGCTGGGAAAATCTGAGAAGTTTGACTCTTTGATGGCTGCTGCTAGTACTGCCAAGGTCACAGCTGTGCCAGAGGCAGCTACTGATGATAGTAAATGACAAGAAGTAATCAAGTAGATGTTCTTTAATGGCTCCCATCTTCTAGTGTAAAATTTGCAGTTACCTCAACTGTTGTTGTTCTCGTGAGACGAGTAGGAATACTTTGTGGGTGTCAAAACTGATGACAAGAACATCTCTTGTTTGAGATGGGCATCACCATTTACCAGAGCTTCAGTTGTAGTCTCTAATTCTTCTGTTGTAAAAACTCTTTTTGCATATAAATGATGATGATTGATTTTGAAGCGTTTAGTACTTAATTTTTCTAAATTTAAACAGAGAACATAACATCTTATTTTCTATTATAGCTAAACAATGTATTTAAATAATTTACAAAAACGTTGGGCTTTAAGGAAAGCCTATTGGGCCGCATGAGCATCGATAACTATAAAAACGACACCCAACAGCATTTCCCGATAGGTTCATACCATAGAATTCCATCGACTTCCCCCCTTGTTTTTCTACCTCCCTCTCCTCTCCCTAAACGCACCTCCAATCCTTGAGATACTTCTCCCCGTCGTCCGACGGTTCTCGATTTCCCGCTTTCCTTCCTTTTTAATCTTCGTCTTCCATGTAAGTACCAATTTTAACGTCCTATTGCTTCTGATTCGCTTCTAGGGTTTCATATCCGTGTTCTCTTGCGAATGCGTGCTTTACAATTTTCCTTTTGTTTTTAAGGTATTGTTTTGGTCCTTTGGTTTTATCAGAATGGTTGTTGCTACTGTAGGATTTTTTTTTTCCTGTTTTGTAATCGTATATTTTCTTTTACTTTTAGGGTTTTACATAAGGAGTGATGGAAATGATGTTTTATTTCTGCTGCGACCTGCGTGTTTGGAAAATTGTTTGCTAGCTCATTTTTTTCCAGCTATGCTATGGATTTTGTGAAATTTGAGAGGAAGTTTAATTTAGATTCAAGTTACTGTAGAATTCCTTTTCTTTACATGGTTTTGAAACATTGAGTAGACTCAATTTTATCTGTCATTCATTATTTTATTAAAAATATTATGTCTGCTGGAATAGTATATACAAATGTACTAGTTGATGAGGCCGTCCTTCGTTTTTTTTAAAATTGTTCTCGTATGTACTTAATCTCGTCTTTGGAGAATGTTTTGATGGAGATTTTTTTATCTCACGTATTTTTCCTTACAAGTTTACATAATTCACATTGGTAAGATCTTTTTATTTATTTTTTATCTTATTTTATTTTAACTTCCTTTTTAAAAATGTTTGTACCTAACTTTATTCTTAACTTGAATTGTTCTCTTTTACAGTGAAAATATTATGGCTGAAGCGGAAAATAACATTGGTGAAAATGATGTTGATCAAGTAGTTGAGAATTCTGATATAGTTGGGAATTCAGATATGATTGAAAATTCTGAAGTAGTTGAGAATTTAGAAGTTATTGAGAACTTGCAGGAACCTGTAAATGCCCAAGAGCTAGAACACTCTCCGGAACTAGAGAGTGCAGATTTAGTTAATAGCTTACTGGGAGAACAGAAACCAGCACATGATAATGATTCTTTGATTGGAGGAGCTGAAAAGAAGTGGCCGGGATGGCCTGGAGAAAGTGTTTTCCGGATGTTGGTTCCTGCCCAAAAAGTTGGCAGTATCATAGGGCGCAAGGGTGAGTTTATAAAGAAAATAGTTGAGGAGACAAGGGCTCGCATTAAAATTCTGGATGGTCCCCCAGGAACAGCGGAAAGAGCTGTAAGTTCATTACTTGTTCATTATAATCCTTATAAATATGTAAAAACCATGTCCTACCATTGTTTATTTGGGAGTAAACTGTACTATTCTAGTTTAATTGGTACATTGGTGAGAATTATTTGATTATAATCCTGAATTATAATAAATGTTAGTTTTTTACCTTATGTTTATGTTGTTCATTTCGGCAGGTAAGCAAATTAACTAGATGTAAGTTTTGTTATAAACAAGGATTTATCCTTTTTTGTCCTATCACTCATTTGGGATTTTTCTTTGACATTGGAACTTGGCAAGGGATTCGTATTTATCGGTTGAAACTTGACATTCACTTCTATATGGAAGCCTGATGAACTACCTATTTTAGTTATATTGCTGTGTTTGGATGATTAGGGCTGCATAATGTTTTAATGATATGCACTGAGAAGTCAAAGATTTAAAATGTCAATGGAATTCTGTTAAGTCTGAAAGTTCTCAAACAATATGATTCTTAAGGCACTTGTTTATACTATAAAAACAAAGTTAAGGTTGCACCGTATACATCCTTCCAGTTGAATTTACAAGCTGGAGTAATCGGATTCTGTAATGTAGCTTATTGATGAGTTCTGTATATTATAAGAAGACGTACTCATTAATGTGTTAATGAGTCCCTAATTCAAGTGTTTGAAACCAACAAAGATGACAGTTGGTGGTTGAGGTTGGATTTACATTATCTTTCCTGTTCAGATTGTTGCTCTTTCACATGGTATATACTATGTTATTTGTTCAATATTTTTATGGAGGAGAAATTATCTTCAGAATGAAAGATGTCGGCTATGAAATGGGGAGGAAACTATATTTCCATTAAACAATATATAAGGAAGTTTAAATGAAAAGACTTGTCCTAAAAAGAAAAGACTTGTCCTATTCGTACTAAAAACAAAATAAAATACAAGCATCTCACCCTTTACTGCGGTAACAGAGATGAATCTGTGCAGGTCATGTACGGATTTAGGGCAACGACTCAATCTTCAATAAGATTCCAAATTTGAAGGACCAAAGATCCAGATTGCAGAGATTAGGCATTGAGCATTTCAAAGATGATCTGAAAAAATTCATACACTCTCAAACTTATGTACCGTGAAGCTCTGCATTCTATCTGGTAACTTCAGCACCTGATTGTACAAACCTTAAAAAATACTCATAATAACAACAAAATTCTGAAGTATATTTGATAATAAAGAGCTTTTCACTATCCAATAATACAAAAACTTGTCAAATAAGATTATCATAAATGATGAAATGGTGATTAAGACTTGCCAACTCTTTTAATCCGGCAGTTCAGGAACACAAAAAAATGATCTGGAATAATGACCTTTTTATTTTATGTTAAAATAGTGTGGAACTCATTTTCACTACTTGTGTTGCTAGTAATTTAGTGTCACCAATAGATGATCATATTCATGACTCGTGCTTGTGGATTACTTATATGTGTGTTTGAGGGAGTTTAACCAGCCTTTTAACTTCCTTTTTTTGTGTTGTAAGAGAGTGAAATCTGTCGGTCCTTATCTTTTTGGTGTAGTAGTTAAGACAATTTTACTTCGAACTTATGTTCCAAGCGATGATGGTTTTTACATTTAATTAGGTTATGGTATCTGCAAAGGAGGAGATGGAATCACCTCTTCCTCCCGCTTTGGATGGCCTTTTGCGGGTTCACAAGCGCATCATTGATGGTCTAGAGGGTGATTCTTCTCAAGCTTTAAATGTGGGAGGCAAAATCTCAACTAGGCTCCTGGTTGCTGCCTCTCAAGCTGGAAGTTTGATTGGGAAACAGGGAGGAACAGTTAAATCTATTCAAGAATCATCCAACTGTATTGTTAGAGTTCTTGGATCAGGTTACATATATTATTTATGTTGTCATGTTCTTATTTTGTTTTATGGTGTTAAAAATTATGGATGTAATCAATCTTTCATGAGTTTTAAACTTCAATTGATTGTGTTGTTGTAGTTTTCTGCTTTAGATTTTTACTCCTGACTTATTTGGAACAAGCCTGTTTTCCTCGTCTTTTTTTACATTCTATCTGATGATTTGGCCTGTAATTTTTTGCAGAGGACCTGCCAGTTTTCGCTCTCCAAGAAGACAGAGTTGTTGAGGTTGTGGGTGATCCACTTGGGGTCCACAAAGCTGTGGAATTAATTGCTTCTCATCTTAGGAGGTTTTTAGTTGATCGCAGTGTGATCCCAATATTTGAAATGCAGGCAAGTTTGCATGCCTGCATTTTAATCAATTTGGAAATATCATCATCAGCATTATTTTTTACCTTTCATTTCATTCCAACATCTAAAAAGATGAAAGATGAAATTTCATAATTTTGATTGAGCAGATGCAGATGACGAATCATCAAATGGAGCACGCAGCTCCTCATCAGTCCTGGGGTCCACCTCAAGGTATTCCGTTAAATGCTGCTGCGGGTCCTGGTTTTGGACACAATCCTCAGTACATGCCACCTCCTCGGCAACTTGACAATTACTATCCACCTGCTGAGTTGCCGCCACCAATTGATAAGCAGCCTCATCATGGTATTTCAGCTTATGGAAGGGAGGGACCAGGTCCTATGGGTGTACATGCATCTTCCAATGCTCAGTCAGCTCCATCAATGGTCACACAGGTTATTGATAAGTTTTCTCATTTGTTTAACTCGGAAAAATTCTCCCTCAGTTAATGTTATGTAATATATCAGGCTCTTACATGATTTTCTTGAGAAGAAATCTATAACGACACTGATAGAAGTCTGTCAACATGGTTACTGTATTCACTTAAAATAAGTAATTGAATGTTGTGTTAGCATAGCAGTTAGAGTAGTTATGTAAGAATTGAGTCTGAAATTCAATTCACTGATCGGATGATGTTCTTAAACATTCTAAACTGTTCTAAAATTTTCTGAATTTTTTATAAAATTCAATGTCTCAGATGAGTTGTTGTTTGAGACATTATAAATTGTGTTTTCAGAATGAAATTTTGCGAGTGCATACCTAATAGAATATGGTAGGTAGGCTCATTAAGCACACATATTGACAGAATAGTCTTGGGATTTCCTTAATACATACGAGTACTTGTACCTTTCCTTTCCAAATGCTGTAGAAATTATTTTGTTTTTGTTTTTGCAGGTCACACACCAAATGCAGATCCCGTTATCTTATGCCGATGCTGTTATTGGTACTGCTGGTGCTAGTATAAGTTACATAAGACGTGCAAGTGGGGCAACTGTTACCATTCAAGAAACTCGTGGTGTCCCTGGGGAAATGACAGTGGAAATCAGTGGAACTGCTTCCCAAGTTCAAGCAGCTCAGCAACTGATACAGGCAAGTCCTATAATTTTCATGTTTCATGCCTCAATTATTGGCGTTGTTATCTCGGCCTATTATGTTATAATGAGCTCACATAGCTTATAATCGAAAACTCTGACCGAACGAATTTTTCTTGTATATGAGAAACCCACATTGATATTAAGTATGCAAAAGAAAAGGGAGAATGAAAAATTCTAGACGATTACAAATTAGACATGTGCTATTTCTTCTGGGAAAGAAAATCACAAATTAGGAGGATGAGTGATCGTACATTTGTGTTTTATACTCCACGTTGCCTGGTTGTCAATCTCTATGTTGTAGTGGTGAGTAGCTATTGGAATTTTGGTCGATCTGAGTTGCTGCCATATGTCACTTACTAAAAAAGTTAATGCAGAATTTCATGGCTGAGGCTGGCGCACCACAACAGGCTCAGACAGGGGGAGCAACTGACCAAGGCTACAATTCTTATGGTTCTGTTTATTCGTCTCCCCCAACCAACCAAGGACATGGAGGAGGAGGGTATGGCTCAGTCTATGGTACAAACTACGGCTACTAGGTCAGAAGTCAGTTTGCCCCTGCCCTGTTATCTTGTAGAGAATTGTAGTGTTGTACTCTGCTACGCACACAAAACCTGGTTAGGACGAATTGAATCCTATTACGAGCAGTTAGTTGGTTCAGTCCTGTTTGTTTTTTGTACTCTAAATGACATCCTTATTATTTCTATATATCTATGGACCTGGTTTTACTTGGATGCGATGCTGCTTGAAAAGCTAGTTTTTGAGACTTCATTGCTACAAGGGTTAATTCTAATTGCCATTCATTTAAGGGCAGAATTTTTTTCATTTATTGTTTCAATAATTTCTTTTTTTTTTTTTTTCTATCGAATTAGTGACATTTAAAGTGTAAAATTATGATATAAGAATACAGGCATAATGAACTACTTAAATCTTGGCAGTTTGTTATATGATCGTTTTGGCATTTTCAGTGCAGACTGTGCGATATTATTGACTCAAAAGATGTACATAAGATAATCCTCAATACAAGCTTTAATTTTACACGCATCAAAGAACTCTTAAGCATTCACCCAACAACCTAACCTAAAAAATTAATCACAGCTCTAGAGATCAAATCTATGAATGTCATGCTCATATTGGAGCTGCACAGGTAGTCCTGAAATGCCCGGTCTGATTGCATCGACTACAATGAACCACCCGCTTCACTCGCCCTCTATCTTCCGCTCTCACCCGCTTTTTCCTCGGCCTTCCTGGTGGCCGGAGTGATTTAGGTGGATTAATGACAACCTCCAAAGGTTTGCCCCCACTAATCTCTCCATCAGGCATCTCCTTCCACAAAGATTTATCCGGAATCGGATGTATAGTCTGAGAGTATGTTTTCCGATAAGTCGCGACAGTAAAGCAGCTCTCGGTGAATCGATGAACGTTCTGCCTGCACGAAAGAAGGGCGGCCACAGCATGGGCACAAGGCAGGCCATAGAGCTGCCATCCCCTGCAAAGACACCCTCGATTTCTTATGTCAACAATGTTAGTTCCTTCTTGCGATATTACTTCAAATTCTGCTTCATTTGCACGTAAAACTTGAAAAGCACGAGCTCGTTCAAGAGCCTCAGCTACGTGCCTCTCAGCAGACGGCACGAGTATGGAAGTCCACTGCATACTGGTTTCTCGTCGTTCGTTGAACCACGTCATCAGCTGTCTTCTAATGCATTCCATCATTTGTATGATCGGAAGTCCGGAAGCTTCCAAAATCCAAGAGTTTAATGATTCGACTATATTTGCCGTCAAATGACCGAATCTCGTTCCTTCAAAATAGGCCGTAGCCCACAACCGAGGTGGAATTCGGCGAATCCAATACGATGCATCTTGAGACATTTCTTCAATTTCTAAAACTTTAGCTTCAAATTCAATCACAGTGAGTGCATGAGCAGCTTCCCACAGAAGATTGACAAGTATTGTGTTGTTGAACTCCTTTCGGAAGCTATCGCCCAAGTGCCGCATACAAAAACCATGAAAAGCAGTCGGAAAATTCGCTTCCACTCCATCGACTATACCCTTCTGCCTATCCGACAAAATCGTTAGCCTTGGCATGTTTTCTGTATTGATCTCAAGCAGATTACGAAGCTCGGACAGAAACCACATCCAATTATCCTCATTCTCCTCATCGACAACACCAAATGCCAACGGAAATAAAGCACCATCACTGTCAAAACCATTAGCGAGAAGTAAAGTACCGAGATATTTGCTTTTCAAATACGTCCTATCCAGCCCGAGGAGAGGTCGACAAGCATTCACAAATCCATAAATCGATGCTTGAAAGGTTATAAAAAGCCGTTCAAAGCAGCCATCGTTTGGATTTCCATAAACAGTCGCAATACTTCCTGGGTTTGTTCTTTTGACTTGTTCACAATACTGAGGAAGGAGGCGATATCCTTCTTCAAAGGATCCCCGCATGGCAGCCATGATTCGCTCTTTGCCTCTCCAGGCTTGCTTGTACGATAAGGTTATCCCATGAACCCGATGAATCTCCTCTAGAATCTCCTTTGGTTTGTAATTAGGATTATCCCTAAGCTGTTGCTCGACAGAGCTTGCAACCCACTGAACTGATGCTTGTTGATGGCCAAGATGTGCAATCCCTCCGCATGCATGGGATGCATGGATTGTCCGGATCGTGAAAGTTGGAACCCCCGGAAGTTTTGCAGCATGAATCCGCCATGGGCATCCCTCGGTGGCACATTTGGCAGTAAAGCGGGTCTTGTCAGATTTTATAGTTTGAATTTCAAAATGCAAGGCAATTGCAGTATCCCTCAGTGCCCTCCTACAGCTCTTGACATCGGAGAATTCTTGTCCCACCGTCAGCTCATAGGTAGAATTTGGAAGAACAGTTCGAGCTTGAACTACAGAACCTTCCGAGACTACAAGTTGAGACGGATGAACTATCATATCTGATCCAGGTTCCATCCCCATATCGTGATTCTCATCCATGCTTAGTTCAAGATTGTCATCAAGTTCTGGGTTTTCTGACACAACCATGTCATTGGCATCTGATAAAGCCAACTCGTGATTCTGCACTGGAAGTGTCAACTCGTGTTGATTGTGATTAGGTTTGCGATCCATCACCAAGTCATTGTCATGCACATAATTATGATCATCATCCCCTTCGTGGTCGTGGCTTTGTCTCAATCCCAATTCATGGTCGTGGGTGTGTCCTGAACCCAGATGATGCTCATGGCCTTGTCCCAAATCCAAACCATGACTCTGACGGAGACCCAAATTATGACTATGACCTAACACCAACTGCCGATTTTGGCCAAGTGCTATACTATGGCTTTGCCCAAGAATTAAGTCGTGGTTAGCCATTGAAATCACAGGTCACGATGAACAAAAAGGAAAACAGATTCCAAATCAAATACGAAATTTTATAGCCAGAATTACTTCTCCAACTGCCTCATCCAATACCTGAGAATCAAAACAATTATTTTTCAGATCACAGCCCAGTCAGGTCTCAAAAAAACACGAAACATAAATATATGAAACACAATGTGAAGGATTCAATGATTCTGCAAAAAGAAAATTATTTTACCTAAAAACGGATTACACCCAATATATACAAACATAACATCAGAAACCAAATGCAATATGCAATGGATCGAATTAAACAGGCAGGAATAGCCAAAAATACTAACTTCAAAGAGTGCCGACATATAACAAACAAAAAATTAATCACCATTGAACTAATTCAGTTTGGCAGCATCCAGTCCAACGCAAACTACAGCGCGCACAAAATAAAAAATAGAACCGAATAAATCCATACCCATCGTTTGATAAACTGACAAAGCTCAAATCAACACCAAGACAATCAATTGGTAAGGGGAAAAACGTCAAAACCCACCTAAGAAAACCAACAAACTACGAACCACACTCAATAAAGAACTCATCGTCAATTCAGAATCACAGAGAACAAACCCAAAAACCCTAGGCTTCAGAAAGACCTGTTTCAGCAAAAGCGTCCACTAAAGAACACGAACTCACAAAAACACGATCTGGGTCTCTTCTACCATCAAAGCACAAACTCGGACGCAGATCAAACCGAAACTGAGGGACTGAAAATTGGTAGAAAGCTGCAACACCGAACGAGAATTCAAAAGTGGAGGTTGAAGGGGATTTTGGCGGGTAATTGGGCAGGAGAAAATCGGAAAAGAGAAAGAAAAAAGAGAAGGGCAAAGACGGGAGGAGCTGGGGAAGAAGGGTTGGCAGATTGAGAGAGAGAGAGAAAAGGGCAGAAGAGGGAGGAAGAGTTTGAGGGTTTAGAAAGGAATTGCAGGATTTGAGGGTGGGAGAAAAAAGGGGGTATTTAGGTCAAACGAATCCAGCCCCTTCTCATTCACTTTTCGGAATTACCGTTTTGTCCTTTTGCGAGACTCCTTTCGAATTTATTTTTCTTTTATTTAAGAGACTTATATTTATTAATTTAAGAAAAATTAAATGGTTGTAATGCATTGTTAAACCACAGTTCTAATGCATACATGAAAAATGCATCTAAGCTAACAAATATACTGACATTTGTCTGGTCCAGCAACAGAAGATGCAGGAGGAGCTACTGGCAGGGCTGATGGAGAAATTACTGGCAGGGCTGATTGAGAAGTTGTTGGCTGGGCTACTAGAGAAGCTTGAGGAGGTGTTGCAATCCTCCTCAGTTCATCTTTCATCTGTAGTAAAGTGGCTTGAATATCGTCAATTTGCCTCTCTTGTCTATCCAACTTGGCAACAAGCCACTTCCACCTCTCCTTAATGATTAGTACATATGGTGAGAACTGAGGAGGGGGATGAACATTATCGTTCTCCACCTCCACATGATTTGATGGTTGTGCAATCAATGTCCAAGGAATTAGTGTAATCGACATCGAAGGAGTCTGTGCACCTGACTTTGATTGAGGTTGTCCACCCGACGTGGATGGAGGATGTGCAGCCAACGTGGAGGGAGTGTTTGTGCCCTTAAATATCCACTCCCCTCTTACTTTGTTTAGCCTCATCCAAGCCAATGTCACTTGATTGTAGGTTTTAAATGTCTTTTCATTGGTTCTTCACTCCTTGGGAAGGACAACCAACCTCCTGTTGTCAAAAATCTTCTGGATGACCAGTTATACGAGATGTTCTTCCTTTGACTCTTTAGGATTGTCTTCATGAGATTAATAATCATGTATACAACGTTTAATCTCTTCCCGTTGTAGAGCTTCTCCATCACATAGAGATCCATGCAGTTGGCATGGTCTCTATGTCCATCATGTGACAGAACTGTGTGGGCGATCATGTGATGGATAACTCTAGATTTGGCATTTATGTCCTTGGATTTGGGCCTGTAGAAAGATTCAACGACTTTATGATTGCGATGCAACTACTTTAGCAATAACAGATCTTCTCCTTATTTTACAAAGTCTGAGTCATTGGATACGTGAAAATACTCCTATGTTGGCTTCTCCGTGGAGCATCCAATCAGATCATTTAACTCCTTCAGAGTTAGCATAATATGTTGCCCAAACAGTAAGTCATCAGCTCAGTTGGGCGGTTGCTGTCCAGCTCCAAATTTGCGTAAAATAACTTGACCCCCCCCCCCCCCCCCCCCAACAACGTGCACAACTCAGCCAGTGCAATACACTCGAACATTTTCTCTATCCCAAAGCTTGCAAACACATTGAACTCTACCCTCCTATATATAATTACAGCACGATGTATAATGTCATTGTCGTACCTTTCCTTGAATGACGTCGTACTGAACACCGGTGCAGGTTGTGCCTTTGCAAACTGGCAGGGACAGGTTGAATCACCCCGTGATCTACTTTCGGCCTCAGAGGGAGCCCCTTTACACTTCGTCATCACTTGAACGCCCTTCGATGTCATATTTTGCTTTTAGAAAAGTGAGGATAGATTTTAGAAAGTCGAATTGGTCAAAGGATGTTGAAGTGTCTCTTGACAATAGCTAGGGTGCAGAGGACGTCATTTGCGATTATATAAATAAAGTTGAACTGGTTCAAGTTCACGCAACGACCAAAGATGGACGTCTGTTTGGCCTGAACGAAGTAATCTTAAGTTGAGGGACGTCCGTTGGGAGACTAGGGACATCTATTATGGACAGAACGACGTAGTCTCAAGTCGAGGGATGTCCATTTTGGGACGAGAGACGTCTGATCTGGGAAGAGGGACATCCATTTTGGGATGAGAGTTGTTCTATTTTGGACGAGGGACATCCATTGTGGACCGAGGGACGTCCTTCTTAATTGAGGGAGTTTTCGCCTTTTAAAAAAACGGGTATCTTGCATGTGACCCCCTTCAATTTTAATGCCTTTGGAGTCCATCATGGCCATCCATTCCAATCGAAGGACGTTCGTCCCACGATCCAAAGACCATGAACCATCATCCGAGGGCGCCTTTGGAGGATGACCTAAATCCATCCTGGTCGTTTATTCCGATCGAGGGACGTTCGTCCCTCAATCCAATGAGTAGGACGGACGTTCCCCGATTATTCACGTCCTTCATCCGTCTGTTGGATTGGTCTTACATGTCCCTCATCATTGTGGGACATCCGTTATTGCTGTCTTAAACGTCTCCGTTCACCGATCTTTGACGTTAACGAAATTGTAGTATTAATATTGACGGATTTTAATGAGAAACGTGACGAAGATGTCAAGGTCATTCTTTTTTTATAGTTCAATGTTTTAATTGTTCACAAGTTTTCTATAAACTTTGCGGTGTTAATGATTCCAAACTATAGGGTTTACTGTGCTAAATTCCATATTTTGAACTGAAGTTTGAAAATTTCATAATTAAGTCAAGCCCAACGAACTTGACTCTTGCATTACTTGTTTTAAGATCTTTGCGTTAAACTACATAATTTAGAAAATCTTTCGTTTCTTTTCAGATCCACCGTGTAATGGGTGATCAAAACCATAATCATATGAGTCATCTACCCAAAATGTAATAAAATGTCAAGAGTTATTCCGGGAATCTTTTCTGTTCATTGAATGGACGAATTTCTTTATTTTTGGGGAGGCAACTTTCGGTATTAGTCGTTTTCTCTCTGATCGTGCAGCCGACTTTTGGCTCTGGTCGGCGTCTGTCTTCATTCGCATTCGCAACTTACTTTTTCTCCATTTTGATTTTATTCTAAACATTGTGAAAATTTATTGTTCGTTCGTTGGGAAGATTTGTCATTTGGATTTTTTTCATTGTTTGAATCTCTCCTTCCTGCATCGGGGTTTTTGTTTTTGTATTGATCTCGAAATGGGTTACCTCGATTTGATTCTCGATCTCTAAATTTTCAGTCATTTATTGGTATTTTCTTTCTAAGGAGGTCAGCTGAGGATCAAGACTCTCTGCAGGTGATTTGCTTTTTCGTATCTTGTTTTGTGAAATCTTTGTTCGGTTGTTGGAAAGTTTCTGAAATCGGGATATGGAGGCTTTGGTAGAGATAGAGAGATTGAGTAGTTTGTTCGATGAAATTTGAGCATTCGGTGTTTGATTTGTTGAAATTTGTTTTGAAATTGATTTTGTTGTTCTCGAGCATCAAAAGCTTTTTGGTGGTGTTCTATGTATTTGATTTTCCCTCTAAGTTGGCGATTATCATTCTTTGGGCAACATAATGATTTGAATATGTGCTTGACTTTCATGATCGGATGCATTTCTTGCTTCCCTTTTTCTTTTTTCGGGTTTTCGCTGATTTCCTTGGAGCTTCTCCTGTGCTTTTCTAATCTGTCTCGTGATTTTTTTTTGTGTCACAGCTGATTTTCTCGTTCATTTTTATGTACCACTGCCTGGAACTGGATTGGATTTCATACTAAATTCGAAAACCAACCGTTTTAGAGGTCAATCCAGTTTTTATGGTAGATGGATTCAATCAATACTTCATTACAGAAAACCTCCAGAGGATTTACCTCATCTCTGGTTTCAGCTATCCATGAATGGATGGTGATTTTTATGTTGTTCATTGATGCAGTTTTCTCATTTTTCATTACAAAATGTGCTCATTTCTGGAAATTATGTCCTCCATGCCTGCTATGCTCTAGACTCGATCACGTTTTTACCAGTGAAAAAAAAGGATATCTTTGGGACTTGATCTGTCGCCACCATAAAAAGGAGATTTCGTCCTTGGTTTTTTGTCATACTCACAATAAACTCGTAGACGTTCATGGGCTGTGTGAAAGTTGCCTCTTCTCATTCGCAACTATCAATAAATCCAATGCTGAAACTTACAGATTATTGGTGGGTAAACTTGGGGAAGATCCATTTTCTTGTTTTGACGACAACCCTTCACATGAGAATCAAAACTTTGGATTCGAAAGCAAAGGGCAGTGTTCTTGTTGTCATGAGCCGTGGGCTCCGAGACTCCCTCGAAAGTTCATGGAGGCCAAGTTGATTGGGTTTGAGGCTGCTGAACTTGACACACCAGTATCCACACCCGTTGGACTTGATAAAGAAGATGATAAGAAGGTGAGAGATAATCGACTTAAGTCATATAGAAATACCCATCAAAGAAATCTTGGAATTGATTATTTGTCTCATGTTGGATATAGAGAGCTTAAGTTTACATCCGATACGGAATCAGAAGTTCAGTTTTCAGAGGAGGATGATTACAGTACTTTGGTTCATGACAAAGATGAATATAGAGTTTGCCTTGAAATTAAAGATGTTCCTAGAGTGGGCCGTGTTATTACTCTTGGAGATGTTTTGGCCTCTGAAAAGCTGATAAATCCGACTTCAACAGAAGAACCTCCGGATTTTGGCTCTCCTATGTCATTAGAAGAGCCGTCTGATTTAGCATCGCCAATTTTACTAGAAAAGCCTGTGATTTTAGTCCCCCAGCTGTTGGTAGATGATACACATCCCCTTGGGGGCGAATCTGGAGAATTTTCTCGGCCTATTGGACATGGGTTGGAGGAACTTAATTGGGAACAGCCTAGCAAAACCCATCCTCCTCTAAAGATTGATCTAATATCACTTCCAGACTCGCCTGATTTGTGTACAGTTGAATCGAAACATAAGTGTGAGTTCAAAATTTTCTTTCCTATGACATTTTTTCGGTTAATGAAGTTGGTTTTATCGTTGTTTGATATTTCATCCGCATGATTAGGATTTCAAATATGATATCATTCTGTTGTTGTATCTGTTATTCTCAAACCTGTTTATAATGCTGAAGTTATTGATTTTGGCTGCAATTCATTTCTTCTCATCATAAGAAGCTGTTTTTAATTCATTATTTGTTTTTCCAGTAGATGTCACAAACTGTAGTGATGGTGATGCAGCAGAGAATGTGGATCCGAACAATGACGCAACTATTTCCACTCCACCATCTGAAACAATTTTGCGAGAAACCATTTCGGTTCCAAAAGACCAGGGTGGGCCCTTGATTCCCAACTTATTGAATCTTGGCGATGCTTATATGCTAGCTACAAGCGATAGAGGAAGACAGATCTCAAGCCTTCTTGCAGAACAATGGATCGGAAAGGATTCCTTGAAAGTTGGTGAAGATTTGAGGATCCTATTATCACAACTTTCTGCCTCCCGAGGAATTGAGCAAACGACAAACGAAGTAACTCCTAGTCCCAGATTTTCTGTAACTATTGATGAGGTGAAGACTACCGATGGATTGCAAATACTTCAAAAAAGGATCTCACTTGAACGAAATGAGTCGAGTTTATCTACCGATGGAAGCATCGTTAGCGAAATTGAAGGTGAGGGTGTGATTGATCGACTAAAACGACAGATGGATCATGACAAGAAACTTACGAGTTCTTTGTACAAAGAGTTGGAAGAAGAAAGAAATGCATCTGCAATTGCTGCAAACCAAGCAATGGCCATGATTACGAGGCTGCAGGAAGAAAAGGCAACACTCAATATGGAAGCTTTACAGTACTTAAGGATGATGGAAGAGCAAACCGAGTATGATAACGAAGCTTTGCAAAAAGCAAATGATATTCTGGCAGAGAAGGAGAAAGAGCTGCAAGATATGGAAGATGAACTTGAATATTATCGGAATAAATATCCACATGAATCAGTGCTGGAGAATGATGGGGAAATTCATGATATGAAGGCTAGAGATATTAGAATTGTGCCTTTAGATTCTAGTCAAGTAGACCGCAATTCAAGTAATCACAAAAATATTTTGTCTAGAAACCAAAGTATTTATGAGAAATTCGACTTAGATAAGGATGTGGAGGATGTGAATGATTCAATGTCTGATTTTGAGTGCGAAAGAATGTACATTACACAGCGATTGAAGAAGTTGGAGAAGATGCTTCATTTGTTTTCGAGCAATGGGATATACGTAAATCTGGATAAGGGAGAAGATACATTTGAAAAGGAAATGGAAAATTTTGAGCTTGATGAAAATGTAGATAAAGAGAACTCACAAAATCAAGAACGAATATCATCGTTGGAGAATTGTCAAGTCGAAAAAGAAGGCATTGAACTTGATCATACTACCCAGAGCTCTCCATTTGCTAGTAGAAAAATCGAGATAACCTCGTTCCAAAATGAGATTTTCAATCTCAACAAAAGGTTGGAGTTGATTGAGGCAGACAAGGAGTTTCTTAAACACGCAGTTAATTCACTCGGAAACGAAGAGATGGGACTTCGATTCGTTCAAGAGATAGCTTCTCACCTACGAGAATTGCGGAAGATTGGAGTAAGAAGAGATCAGACTATTACGTGAGGCTTCATCGACATCATCACAGATTGGAAGCATTTCAATTCATTTCTATTTTATGTTACAGGTACGATAAAAACTATTGTTCTTATATTTTTCCTTTTCCCGCCATTATTTCAAGTCGTGCGTTCGATCTTGCAGGCTGATCCGTTTGTCTAACTGGATTTAAAAAGATTGTTTTTTTCCCTTTGATTTGAATTATTCTTTAAAGATCACTTCATTTTAATTGTACCTTGTTAAACTTTCTCATAATGGTAGTCTTCTAAAGGGTGGATGGTGAGTAAATTGGTGATCATGAAAGAGCCTAAATGGATTTATCTCTGGGCATAGCCAAACATTCGGATTTTCGTGTGAAATTGAATCATAATTTCACTTATTAGAGCAAAATAGTTGTAATTTTGCATGTAACTAGTCGATATTCGAATATTCTTCGATAAAACTCATCTTGGATGAATGATTCGCTTCGAACAACACCAATCAATTTGAAAGGTACATTATAATTTGCAATGAGGGAAATTTAGAAACAGTGGTTGAGTATTGATAGAGCTACTTTACTGTCATTTATCTGCAAACTTTACATCTTTTTCTTACTGTCCAGATTTAATTTATTTACGCGAATGCGAAGGATTATCTCAACCCTTGAACATTGAGGACCAGAGTGTACAGTTTCGGCAGCTTGTTGTTTTCTCCAACGACGAAGAACACGAGCAGATTTTACGTCAAACAACGAAACCTATTCTTTCTCGATTCTTTAATTTGGTGAGTCCCTGCCTTTTAGAGGGTGTTAACTTCGAAGTATGTGCAGAAAACTTATGATTTGAGGTTCTAGTTCTTTGATTGTTCAATTCTGTGTGTGGGGTTGGGTTTGTGAAGTGGATGAGTAATTTGTTGTGTAGAAATTATCATCTGTGTAAAATGCATACTTGTTTGTATTGAAAGAGTATATCATTCTTTGTTAATGTATAACAAGTTCATGATGAATGGCTTGTCTCTTTTTGATGTATGTTTTTAGTTGAACCGATCATAGTTGCAGTCGATTCGGAACGATGATGCGAATTCAATAATAGTTAGTATTATTTTGAGTGTGTTTTGATGCAATTTGTTTGGTAAACTTTGATTTTTTGAAAGTTTTGCAAATTTAACTCATTTCAATTTGAAAATCTATTTATTATTAGATAAAAGTAATTAATTATAAGTAGAATTACTCAATTATTATGGTGTCGGCAAACTACAGGTACAAGACTGGTATTAACAATTGTTTGATTATTGCATCTAGAAGAGTATATTTTGATATATTGACTGATATGAGAATAGAATATACGTTTCCACTGAGGAAACTAAGATTCTGCAGTTAAGTTAATATTAAAAATCGTTCGATTATTATATTTAGAAGAGTATATTTCGATATATTGATTGATATGAGAATAAAATACATGTTTATGCTGAGGAAATTAATATCCTGCAATGGAAGACAAGTATTTACTGTGAAAATTACTCTTTTTGCTGAAGAAAATAAGTCATTGGAATAAGAATTACTTTCCGCAATATAAGACACATTTACACTGTAGAAAATACTCATTCCATTCATTAGATTAACGGAAAACATGACTGCGAGATAGCCTTCTTAATTTCCTATAGTTTGAGATTTTAGTTATTCGTAAAATTACTTTAAAATTTAGCTTGTCGCTGACTCAATAGTTTAGAGTTTTTTTTGTTAATATATATCTAAAATTAATTATAAGGGGAAGTACTCTATTATTGGTGGGCCCAATTTCTGAAACTTTGATTTTTATGGGCCTTTTGCTTAAAAAAAATCATATTTTAATAAGAAATTGCACTAATTTCCATTTATTTTTTCTTGCCAAACTCTTAGTTGTTTTTAAATTGACTCAAGTTTTTCATTAAAATGAAACTTTTGAAAAAAATAATTTTAAATTATTTAAAAATAACATAATTAACAGATTAAATAGAAGGCCAGGAAAAATAGGTAATAATGTCAATAAATGCATGCAAAAACCTTATTTGTTTCTTGTAATTTTGGCACTCTTTTCAATGACCATTCTTTCAATTCCTTTTCATTTTCTTGGGAAAATAACACTAACTCCACCACTCAAAACAATCCAAAATTTATTTGAAATGTAATACAAACAAATTGATTTAATTATTCTTATAATAATTTAAACCTCAACATTTAGTTTCATTTACAAATTATATCTTAAATTATTTTTTTAACAATTCAAAATTTAACTTTTTAGATATTAGCATTTAGACATTATCATCAAATTTTTCATTAAATTCAGCATGTATATATCACATTTTCTTTTTTAAAATGTGTTTTAACATAATTTTAAACCCCTCCAAAATTTTCGAATTTTGTTGAAAGATCAATGGATTTCAAAATTTGGATTAGGTGGTTATAAATTAGGTTGAAACACATTTTTTTAATAGAAAATATGATATATACTTGTTGAAATTAAAAAAAAAAAAAAAAAAAATTGGTGGCAAAGTCTAAATTACTGATATATATGAAAGATTAAGATTTAATTTGTCTAAAAAAGTAGTTTAATTCTAATTTGTAAATGGTCTCAAATATTAAGGTTTAAATTACATTTTACCCTTTAGCAAATGTTCATGAGTTGTCCATTAATCTTGATTTTAATTTTAATTGTTGCCTACAATAAGGATAAATTACAATTTAACCCCTGAATCAAGGTCATGGGCAATTAATGTCTCAAACTATTTTTTTTTAATAAAACTACGTAATACTTTGGCTCATTAGCAGAACAGTTCATGTCTTGATAAAATTAGTCAAATATCTCTCATTTTGTAGTGTTCATCTTAACTCACCCTAATAATCTTGATTCATTTGATTCTACTCACATAATCGATTTTGAACACAGACTTTGGTTGAGTTGTCTTGTAGTTTTCGAAAACAATTATGATATGAAATGTGTGTGACAAATCAAATGAATCAATGCAAGTTAGAATAACTATTATAAGTAAAAAAAAAAAAAAAAAAGTGCATCATGTTTAGAGAGCTAGGAGCATAACCCACAATTTTTTTAGAATAATATTATATTTACCTTTTATTTATTTTTTTAATTTTTACATTTTGATGTATTAAATAATTATTGGTATAATTAAAATAATAAATTATAAAAAGTTAAAATAAATATTTAATTACATCCATCAATGTCACATGGTCAAGGAATTGAGAATAAAAAGTAAAAATACATTATAAACATAATATTATTATTATTTTTTTATTGACTTCCAATCCACTCATTAATATTTTGAAAAACTAATCATTTTCAATCCAATCTTTTGAGTACATTTTTCAAAACTCCTCAACCCACGTTTTCTTTGAAAATTAACTCTTTTCAAATAGGGTGATTCAAGGGTTAAAAAAAAACATATTTTAAAAAATAATAATTTATTTAATAATATTTTTTTTCTCATTTCACATTTGTTAAATCTTCAATAATTATATTATTATTCATAGTCTCTTTCTAAATGATGGAATTTATAAAAGAAATAGAATAAAAAACTTATAATATATATTATTAATAAAAAATAATTATATTTACTATTATAATTTTTTTAAAAATAAATAAATAAATAAAATTTGCTCATGTCAATCTCAAGCTATAACTAGTGTGATGTGGTTGAAAGTAGAGAAGTAACTCAGAATAGAGAGAGAGAGAGAATGGGACCCACAAGAGGAACATGGCTACTGGCTAGAGATGTTTAACGGGTCCAGCACTAACTAGA
>CM039478.1:3926409-4003048 GCA_022433065.1 Begonia loranthoides | reverse complement strand
GCCCGCTACAGTAACCGAGCGGGCTCGGCTCGGGCCCGGTTGGCGGGCCGAGCCGAGCCCGAAATCGCAGGCTCGCCAGCCCGCCGAGCCTGGGCTCGCGAGCCTGGCAGGCGGGCCGGCTCGCGAGCCTGGCGAGCTGGCCCGGCGAGCTGGCCCGGCGAGCCCGCCAGCTCATGGCCACTGCATCCAGCAGCTCTCGTCGTCCAGCAGCTCGCGTCGGAGACGTGCGTCCGCCGTCCAGCAGCTCGCGTCGGCCGATCTCGTGCTCGTCGTCGTCGAGATCCGACTCTGTGAGAGTCGGAGATCGACTCTCACAGAGTCGATCTCGACTCTCTGTGAGAGTCGGATCTCGACTCTCGACTCTCACAGAGTCGATCTCGACTCTCACACAGAGTCGGAGATCGACAGAGTCGAGATCGACTCTGTGAGAGTCGATCTCCGACTCTCAGAGAGTCGATCTCCGACTCTCAGAGAGTCGAGATCCGACTCTCAGAGAGTCGATCTCGACTCTCAGAGAGTCGAGATCGACTCTGTGAGAGTCGATCTCCGACTCTCACACAGAGTCGATCTCCGACTCTGTGAGAGTCGATCTCCGACTCTCACACAGAGTCGATCTCCGACTCTGTGTGAGAGTCGGAGATACAGAGTCGAGAGAGTCGATCTCGACTCTGTGTGAGAGTCAGATCGACTCTGTCGCCGACTCGCCTTCTTCACAGATCTCAGAGCAGGCTCTGAGATCTGTGAGGTAAAATTTCGGACCGTTGGGAAACGGTCCGAAATTTTAATGTTTTTCCGTTGGAGTTAGCCGTTGACAAACGGTCACAAATTTTTTTTTTTTATTTTCATTTAGCCGTTGGACACCTAACGGCTAAATGAAAATTTTTCTATAAATATTCTTTAATTTCCTCCAATTTTTTCATCAAATCTTTCTCATTCTCTCAATCTCTTTACCACCCATTTTCTTAAGATTTGATTATTTTTCTCAATCTCTCAATATCTCAATTTCTACTTACAAGTTCAACTATATTTCTTTCATCAAATCTTTCCACTCATTTAACAAGGTATGTACTACAATTTATCATTTAATATATTTTTATATTGTTGTTAACTATACGTGTATGTTCTAATACTTTTTATGCAAATTTTTGTAGATTTCATATACGTGGAACGGTGGAAGTGATCACGAAACTCACAACACCTACAAAATATTGTTGAAAAATCAAATTTGTGGTATCACCATATTAATTTATTGTTTGAAATTTATTTTAAATATTTATTTGCAATGGATCCAAGTAATTATAATGTTGTGAATATTGATAATGATTTTGAGGAAAATAGAGAATTAGATTCTGCATTTTCAATAGGACACTCATCTGCACAAGCATCCACTTCTTCACCTAACAAAAAAAGGAGCAAAACATCCGAGGTATGGAAACACTTCGAAATGAAAGAAATTAAAATTGGTGGAAAAGTAGAACTTAGAGCTCAATGCAAATATTGTATAAAAAATTTTGCATATGTTTCCGGTAGTTCAACTAGCACACTTGGTAGGCATTATCAAAAACATAACTTAAATGAGTTAGTAAAGGATCCTACACAAAAATTATTAAATGCTAGTGGTAGTGGTATTTTTTTATATTCACAAAATAAAATGAGAGAAGGAATAGCAAAACTTGTAGCCCAATGTGAGTTGCCTTTATCATTCACCGATAGTGACGAGTTTGAAAAATTTATGAAAGAGTATGCTACTCCTAATTTTAAACGTGTTCCTAGAAGTACAACTAGAAATGATATTATTAAAATGTTTAATGATATGAAAAGTGAACTAGTTTCATTTTTTTCAAACGCTCCCTCTTCAATGTCTATTTGTATTACCTCTGATTTATGGAGTGCACGTAATAATATAGGATATATTGTTGTAACTTCTCATTATATTGACGAATCTTGGCAATTAAATAAAAGAATTTTAGGATTTCGTAATTGTGAATATCCTCACACCGGTATAACTATTTATAGATATATTGTAACAATATTGCAAGAATATTCTATTAGAGATAGACTATTTAGCATAACTCTTGATAATGCTAGTGCTAACGATGTTGCTATTTCTCATTTTAAAAATTATTTTCAATTAGATACTACTCACGATTCTCTTTTTCATATGAGATGTGTATGTCATATTTTGAATTTAGTTGTTAAAGATGGCATGACATTTATTTCGTCTCATATTGAAATAATTAGATCCGCAATTTCTTATATCATTGGATCTAATTCAAGGCAACAAGAATATAGAGATTTTTGTAAAGCCGCCCAACTTAAACCAAGGAAATTAAAAACCGATGTAGATAATAGATGGAATTCAACTTATTTAATGTTGGAAAATGCTAAACCATATTGGCAAGTTATTTGTGCTTTTATTAATGAGAAAACACAAAGTATTAATATTGATAAACATAGTTGTGATATAGCTAATACATTTCTTGATTTTTTAAAACCATTTTATGATGCTACAAATGAATGTTCGGGAATTTATTATCCCACTTCTCATCTTGTTCTTCCAATTTTTGTAAATTTAACCGGTAATTTTGCACTGTATGGACAAATGGATGAATTTAAAAATATACTTTGTAAAATGGAAACAAAATTCAAAAAATATTGGCTTGACATTCCTCTTATTTTTTGTTATGCATGCATTATGGATCCTAGGTATAAATTAAAAGGGGTGAATCTTATCATTAATAGAATTTCTAATAATTTATGTACTACTCCTTTAGTTTCTCTTGATCAAATATCTTATGGAATTACTAGTTTATATACTTCTTATGAAAGTAAATATTCTAGTTTTAGTCGTGCACATTCTTCTTCACATGTTAGTTCTAGTAGTGGTACTAGTAGTTTAGCTCCACAATATAGTATTCATGATATTTGGAATGAATTAGATACAGATGTTGATTCTAGTGTCATGCGAAATGAACTAGATCTTTATATTGAGACTCGATTTCCCATTTCTCGCGATAAGAGCTTTGATATTTTAGCTTGGTGGAAAGAGCGTCACACTACATATCCTATTCTTTCTATAATGGCGCGTGATCTACTAACACCTCCGGTTTCTACCGTAGCATCGGAGTCTGCTTTTAGCGCAGGTGGACGTGTGTACGATGAACGTCGAGGAAGACTTGCACCCAACCTTGTGGAGTCACTCATTTGCATGAAGGATTGGAACGACGCAATTACGAGAAATCAACAAAGAGAAGACGAAATACTAGAAGATTTCAAAAACTTGGACGTTGAAGATTAGATTTTCATTTAAATTGGAATGTATTGTAATTTGTAATTTGAATTTTTAAGTATTTTTTTTAACTTGTAATTTTATTTGACATTTTGCACATGATTGACATTTAGATGGGTGCCAACCTAGTTGGGATGCATCTAATTTGTAGTGATGCAAGTGTCAAATTGATAATGAATAATTTTTTTATTTATAATACATTCACCTTTGATGCATCTAACCGGTCCGGTTCCGGTTTGTACCTTCACCTTTGATGACATTTTTATCTGACACCTTAACGTTTCAAAATTTTTAACTAACACTTTCAACAAATAAACAACTTATTAAATCTAATAATATTAATCGTCATCAAAATATAACTAAAATTTTAAAAAATATATATAATATATTTATTTTACATAATTTTATTTATGTACGTTTGGCTCGTTAGGCTCGGCTCGTTAGGCTCGTTAGGCCGGCTCGGCTCGGCTCGTTAGGCTCGTGGCTCGCGAGCTGGCTCGAGTTAAAATTTTTTTGGGATCGGCTCGTTAGGCTCGGCTCGTTAGGCTCGCCAGGCTCGTTAGGCTCGGCTCGTTAGGCTCGCCAGGCTCGGTGAGCTATATCTTCACAGGCTCGGCTCGGCTCGGCCGGCTCGTTTAACATCTCTACTACTGGCTAGGGTACCCTAGGTCCCTAGGGCCTAGGGAGGGAGGGAGGGACCTAATGGAGAATGTGAGTTGTGAAGGGGATAAGCTTTGACCTTCCTAATTTCTTCTATATGACACAAGGAAATGGACTTGACAACCCTACAAGAGCCATGTGAACCCCTCACTCTTTTTTTTTTTTTTTTAATTATTAAATTTAAAATTTAAATTTTATTTTTGTACAAAATAAATTTTAATTTTGAAATTTGTTTAAGTTCTTTTTTTTTTTTTAACAAAATAAACTTTAAATAAATTCATTCATGATCGATTTTATTCTGATATAACTAAATAAACTAATATTGTACTATTTATATACATATTTTAAAATTTTAATTTTAAAAATTAATAAAATCCAAACAAATTTAGCTAAAATTGAGACTAAACAAACTAAAACCAACTCAAAATCGATTCTAACCTACTCAAATTGTGTCCAAATCGGAAAAAATCTAAAACTGAAACTAAATCAGAACCAAATTGCGCAAAATCGAAAAATCAGTTCAAAGTTCATTTTGTTCACAGTACAAACTTTAAAATTTATTTTATTAAAAAAAATTTAAAGTTTAAGTTAAACAAATTCTAGAATTTGTTTTTCATTCCATTTTTTAAAATTTCAAAATTTAAGTTTGAAGTTCATGGTTTAATTTATACTTTACCTTCATTTTTATTTAATAATAAAATACAATTAATAAAAAATAAAAAATTATCATTATAATTCTTAAAATCAAAATTTTGATTTCATTAGTCTCAATCTAATTTTTTCAACTAATAAAACCAAACACGAAAATGACCCCCGAGAAACCAAAATCGAACGAGAGGCTAAAGCGTCCAACCATGAACACGAGTCGACAACCTCTATTGAGCTGACAACAACCTAAGGTCGGAAAGAAGATCAAACTTGAACTAAAGAGCAATGAAACAAAGTTTGGACAGTCGGGTATGAGTGGGGTTAGACGTTACCATAATCCGTTCTCTCGGATTAATTAAATCTCAAAACATCATCAAATTTAGCTAAAAAAATTATAAATATGATAAAATTTTTAGCGACAATTTTAATTTTATCAAAATCAAAGAAAAATAAATTATTTCACCATAATCACATCTCCCCTCTCATTTTCATCTTCAATTGTTATAAATTTAATTTGATAAGATTTGAAAATTAATTCCCATACAATTTTTTTTTTAAATAGAAGGATTTAGATAACTAAAAGCATGTAATTAATTTTTCGAAATTAATTATCTAAATGTATTTATCATTTTAGTTTTTTTTTTTCTCAAAATAATATTTTTAATTAAAATAAAATAATAAACGGTTGGTAAATATTATTTTATTATTTTATTGGGTTTCAGTCAACCAAAGTTAATAAAGTTTGAACTGCTATGCTGTCTAGTTACAATAATATGATGTGACACTACATAACTAATATTTAATATTTAATGAATATAATTATATGATATCTATATATAATTATTTTTTTTATAAATCAATACATGAGCTTATCCATAATATATAAATTGTAAATAACTTGATTTATTCAGTTTATAATATTGTTTTTTATAATTAAAATAATATTTTTCTAATTGAAGGGTGAATATATAATATTTATTTATTTATTTATTATTATTTTCACAAATATATTTTAGTAGTTTGAGATTTAAATAAAATATCTCTAGTTCTTTTAATATAATATTATTTATTTTAGATTAAATTTTGCACTACGAGACCTTATTGGGAGAATAACACTATATTTAGTAACAATTTTAACTAATAGTAGTAAGAAATGGTAGCGGAAGGCAAGGCGGCGCGTGGGAAAGTGAGATAGAAAAGAGCGTGGGTGGAGTAGGCAGAACAAGGAATCTGAGGAAGAAGGGATGACGTCATCATCATTGAGTTAAGAGACCAAAAGGCTGTTTGGACCGAAGTGGTCTTTCTGCGGACATTGTCTTTCTCTTCATGTTAAAAACTCCTACTTTCTCTCTCTTACTTTCCCTCTCCTGACTCCACCCTTCTTTTTCTCTCTCCACTCTCAACAAAAACAAAAAAGTTCGCAGATTTATTGTTCTTCTGCAGGGTCCAGGCCAGCCCCCCTTCTCTCTCTCATCAATCACGTGATGCCCTTTTCTGCATTTTTTCTAGAGAGAGAAATCATGATCCCTTCTCTCTCTACTTGACAATTAATATTTGTTTATGGCAGCCCTTACTCTCTCTCTCTCTCTTCCTCGTTCTCTGCCACAGTCGTCCAAAATCTCTGGTTTTACTGTGGTGGAAGGGGTAAGCATAGCCGAGGCTTCTTTCTGTTCTACGTAACGCATTTAATCTCCCTTTTGTCTCTCACTCACCTCTGTAATTTTGTTTAGCGAGAGAAAGTCTGTTTTAAAGATAGAGAGAGAGAGAGCGGAAAAGAGATTTCTTGGTATAAAAAGAGTGTAAAATGCAACAGCACCTGATGCAGATGCAGCCCATGATGGCAGCTTACTACCCCAACAGCGTCACTACTGATCATATTCAACAGGTTCTCCATTTTCATGGCTCCCCCTCCCCCCTCCTCTCTCTTCTGGTTCTTGTTTAAGATTCTTCTTCTCTCCTTACGCTGTTCCTGGTTTAGTTTCAGTCAGCTTGATTCTCTGAACCGTTCTGTTCTTCCACCTCAGCTTTCTGTATATATTTGCTTCATCTTCCTCATTTTCTTCGATAATTTTTTGTCCAAGCTCCACTGGTTTTGGCCATGGAGAAAGGGTAACGTTAATTTCCGAGATTTTTCTGTTGTTTTTTTTCCTGTTTATTTAATAATAGTAGGCATGTCTACAGTCTTTTTAATGATTTGGTCATCTCACATCTCAGTAAAGGAATAAACCCTGTATTCTGTAAATTTTTAAACTCATCTCTCTCACTCTCTCTTCTTTCTCTCTCCTCTTTCTTGGTGTAAAGTATTCTCTAAGTTTTGTTCTGTATCCTTGATAATTGATATCATCACTGTTCTAGTGTCTGTCACGTGCCTTATTCTTAACTAGGTTTCACGAGAAGAATTTGGATGCTTTTAGATTGCTTGAAGCTGTTGTGTAGAGTTTACTTTCAGTGTTGATGAACTTTGCTTCTCACAACCAAGAAAGAATGTCTCAACTTTTCAGAAAGACGAAAATAAAAAAGTAATGAAAATAGTTTTCTAAAAGAGTTTTTTGGAAAACTGAGTTTATTCCTTTTATTGTATAGTTCGAATGAACGAATGAAGATGTTTTATTTAAATCCTCCCACCTATTTGCTACTTCAAACTGGTTGAAAAAGCTGACTGCCTTTTCATGTTCTTGGTAAAAATGTAATCTGTTGAATTTAGAGAAAGCACTTTTAAAAACAGTTCTCTCTTTTTTTGAAGAGTGGTACCAAAGCATGTTAGACATTCCCTTTCGACTGTTCTAGTGAACATACTTGTTTTTTTAAAAAAATTGTTGTTTGAAACAGCTTTTGACAACATATTTGATTTGCTTTTCTATCATCACTCTAAATTTTGTGTGTAATTTGATCAATTCGATGGCAAATAATCTCTATATTGTGGCAGTACCTAGACGAGAATAAGTCGTTGATTTTGAAGATCGTCGAGAGCCAGAATTCCGGGAAGTTGAGCGAATGTGCCGAGTAAGCTTTCGTGATCATGAAATTCACTATAATTACAGCCAAATAGCAGTTTAATAATTTAGAGCCAATTAACAAAAATGCTTGTTTGTTCATTTGTTCTTGAGCCATCTTTTGGCCAAACCCTTTTAATTTCGATGCTCGGTTTCCACTAAATTTCAGGAATCAAGCCAGGCTGCAGCGAAACCTCATGTACTTGGCTGCAATTGCCGACTCTCAACCTCAACCGCCTTCGGCGATGCACCCTCAGGTAAAGCCGTGAGATTTCCGAGCCACATACTTGATTTTATGACCCAAATTTGCTTCGTTTGATGGAGAATTGCAAAAATAACTTCGATAGTTTGAGTGTCGTACTGCTCTTCTTGTTCATTCGTGTATCCTCTAGATATTGAAATTGATTCGGGATTTTTTAGCTGGTTTGTCAATTTATTTTCAATGTCTTAGTGAAGATCTCAAATTTTTCTAGTGATCTAAACTTTTGAGTTAAATCAAAATTTTTCTCTACTCCAGTACTCTACAAGTGGAATAATGCAAGCAGGAGGGCATTACATGCAGCACCAACAAGCTCAACAGATGACACCCCAAGCTCTAATGGCTGCCAGGTCTTCAATGGTGTACAGCCAGCAGCCACTTTCAGCTCTGCAACAACAGCAAGCCTTGCACAGCCTCGGCTCCGGTGGAAATCTTAATCTCCACATGCTTCAAACAGAAAACAATGCCGGACCAAACTCCACACTCGGGGGTGCAGCCTTTGCCGACTTTGGCCGGACTGCCCCCAGCGATGCCTTGCATAGGGCCCTCGCTGGTGGGGGAAGCAAGCAAGATATTGGAAGCTCTGGATCTGCCGATGGACGTGCCGGGAGCTCTGGCGGCCATGGTGGCGACGGGGGCGAGACCCTTTACTTGAAAGCGGCTGATGACGGGAACTGAAAGGCCTGAGCGGTGAACTAAACTTAGTGGTGGATTAGGATTAGAAATTAAGGGGAGAAGAAATTAGGAAGAGTGGAGAAGCAATCTAGTGTTGGTTAGAACCATTTTAACTTGAATCTTTGGTGGTGTTATCAAGTAGAGATCATCCTTAAACCTTCAAAACTCGTATGTATGAATTCTCTTTCATGTTTGTCGTTCTATTTCTCTCTCCTAAGTTCTCCAATTGGATTATATTTTCTGGTGAGCATGTTTTCTAAAATAAACGACAAATTTGGGACATGTTGACAATCACTTTGTGTAACATTACTCATCTTTGACAAAAAATGATGATATTCAAGCGATATGGAGTTTGCAAGTTCGACCTTCATTTTTTCGATCAATTACGACTACATGACATTAGTGTATAAGACCCTTAAATTATCGACGAGATAAAACTTATCGTAAGCTCGAGTGGACTCGAATCTAAAACCTATTTGGAGCATTAGGAGTAAGTATACTCATCGGGGAGCACCATCGATTGATTACAAGTCCGTGTTTTGCATAGGTTTTATTAGCTAATCCTAAAGCCTCAAGCTTCGTTCGACTTCAACTCAACAGCTTAAGCTAATGACTACGACGGTACCAAAAGGAGAATGATTCGAACTAATAAATGGAAAGTAGAAAGCAAACAAAGAGAGATCCGAGTGAAGAAATCTATGTGCTTTCTTTCTATTTCTTTCAATCTTCAGAGTTCGTAATAAATAAGATTTAACATCGTGTAATACAAATGCGCGTAGAACAACATCCCTATGTAAAACTTAGATAAGAATTAGCATCGAGTAATACACAAGTACGAGAAAAACCACATCCCTATTTAAACCAATGAATTACCCAAAGACTATTCAATTCGAACCAAAAATGACTGCCTAGAACATCTAGGACAAACACTCGTGGAGGTATTTGATATAAATCTCTGCATGCTGAAAATATAGAGTTCAAATCAACCGACCTCATATTGTTCTTGGATCCTGGCTTAATCTGTGTGAGGCAACAGAAAACTAAATCCAGAGTTCTCATGAATTAGTGGTGGCGGATCGATGTCTGAAATGTCTATTTGTTCCATTGATTTTGACAAATCATCGACCGAAAAAGGAATGCTGCATCATAAATAGTCGGGAAAAATCAGATTAGCCGATGATCAATTCCAATTTTTAGCGAAGTTCAGTGTTTCACCACAAAAAGCACAATTTTCTTTTTCAAATACTAAAGATTCCCAAGGCAAACCCTGTTTTCTTAGAAAGGAGGTAAAAGATAAAAATGACAAGGAGAAGTTGTTAACCTTGAATCATCATCCAGGAGGAAAGAATTACTAACAGCATGATTGGAATCTTCAGTCATCAACACCCTCATATTGGATATAACCTAGAGGAAAGCATTTCGGTTGGCAAGCTCAATGTGATCCTTTTTTTTTAACGGTACAAAAACTTGAACTTAGTTTTTTAGAGTAGAAACATCCATAACAACTTACATCCGGGGATACACTAAGCGTGCCGTATTTGTCATCCCAGTACATTGTACTTATCCGGTATAGCTGTTGTATACTAAGCACCTGTGAATAGACAAATTGGTTTGTTGATTGCCGTACAAAATGATGGCCTGAGCTTTTCACAATTATTATAAAACTTACCGGGCAGAGATCATGGCTAATTTCGTCTAGTGTCTTCTTTGGCTTTTGATGTATAACCTGAAAATGGATATTAGTGCAGTTAAATTTCCTATTTTTTCTCTCTTGTTATAACGTAGTAGGAGAGAGATGATAAAAAAATATACCAGAAATCCAATGGCCTGTCTGATATGCTTGAGCTCATCCCAAGCTGCACCCGCATACTACATTTCATTTTTACAATCAAGTAAATGACAAAGAAGATTAAAGAGGATAAATTACATATAGTTACAAAACAATTATAATTAGGATCTCTATTTATTATTTCCCTTTTTCTTGAGCATATTATTGTTGTCTCTTTATATTCAAGTCCTGCACGGATGCAGTTAAAACAAAAGTTCAAAGAAAACTGCAAAAAAAAGTTTTCGTTACCTCATCGGTTGCCTTGTAACACCAATGTTCGAGCTCAGCCAGCCCTGCTTTAACATATTCACCGTTGCTAAACGAACAACATTCTCGTCTTAATAGGAGACTGCCACCAAAAGAATGCAAACTTGTAAGGAAAATCTCCAACACATCGTACCTCAAGAACATAAAACAAGAAGAGACATGTAGAAAGGTACCTATTGAAGAGTTGGACGTTGATGAAAGAAAAAATCTGAGTAAACACCTTCCGAACTAAAAAGGGAGGAACCTGAAATGAGAAAAATGAAACAAGAAAGAATATAAATGTGGACAACTATAAACTTTTGGACCAATTTAGGAACCATCAAAGCAAAAGATGATCTATCGAATTAAAAACATTCAATGAGAAAGATCAGCAAAGCGTTGTTGGTAACCAAGAAAGCAACGTGGGAAGATATAACGAAGAGATGTTTCACTGACATGATTTGCTTTCAAGGTGTCCAATACGTTTCCAAGGCTCTTCACAATTCCTTGCCAATGGGCAATAAGAACCCGCTGTGCCTCGACATTTGCAACCGAGCGTGATGATCCCTTAACCAAGCTTGCCCTTGAAGTTCTAGGAGCCTTGTCCATGTCATCCACACGAAAGTTTTATGTTTTTAGTATTTAGAAGACAGCATTAACAAGTACATGATGACATTTTTAAAGTAAGATATGAATATTACTTGGATGCACAACCCCAGCAATGGAGAAATCTCTTTTTTCAAATTATCTCGAATCATTCCATAAATCTTTTCTACATATGCTGTGAGTTGCTGCTTAAAAAGCAAGGCGGGATATTTTGCTTCTACTTGTCTTAACGAGTCAATTCCACTTAAACCGCCATTGATTAAGGATAAGTTGACTCCTTGCGGGGTTCCTCGGAAACTCTAGAACAGATTTTGAAATAAAAATTTAAAGAAACAATTAAATTAAAAAGATATTTTCTCCTCATATCCCAAAAGACTTGTAACAAAAAATATATATTTACTTGTGTCATCCTCCCAAACAATGTAGCTGATGAAGATCGACGGCGCTGCGGAACCATTCCAGCAGCACCACTGGCTTTCAATGTACGCTGAAGTAGTAATAGAAGTGTTGATGCATTGGATAACCAATAAGCCAAGACATCATTATTGTCCTGTGTCTGAAATGCCAAACCATACAGTCATGTTAAAAGTACAAGTCATTCTTATCAAAATCAAAAGACAACTTGATGATACGATTCTTGGTGCAGAGAAAATTTTGTTTCAAAACAGTGAATTAGGAAAGATTAAAGAAACAACTCTCAGAAAAATAAAATAATTCAATATCAAAGGCTAATAGCATAATATTTTTCACAACTTTTTAAATAGAAATAAAAATTAAACGACTAAAATAAAATAATTAAAAATAATAAAATTCTAGTAAATTTATTGGACCTGCTTAGAGACATGCTCCATCAATTCTAATACAAAATCAAGATGTTTTTGTAGATGATTAGCATAATCATTTCCATTTTGGTTCCACGTTAGAAAATAACTCATGGTCCATTACAAATATGCGGTAATTATATATCTTTTTCGAACAAGATGGATTTTTGAAAGAAGTATGAGTAAATTTCTTAAGTATTTTAGGTTGTGCACATTTTTTTTGATTATTTCATTTTGGGCAGGGAGTAGTTTGTTTATTTTATCTTTCCCATCATTTTGGAGATTATTTTCTCCATTTTTGTACTTCTCAATTACTTTTACAATTTGTTCCCTTATCCAAAATTTTAAGAAAAAATGGAACTCATACAAGTTTGTCCAGTTCAAACCTCAATGGCGTGGCCTATAGTCTGAATTATTCGATCGAAAACACTGGTGCGCTCGACTTCAAATGATCTCCATTGCAACAGGCATTTGTAAATGATGCAGGCAGCAATTGGTCTATTTCCTGAAAAGCCTAGATGTTGTGCAATACATCTTATAAGCAATTCTTGGTTCTCCTGCTGTTTCTCATTCAGGGATTTTTGTGGTTTATCATCTACTTCAGATTCCCTATGATTAATTGAAGCACTATGCAGATCCTGATTCGTAGGTCGCCCAAGAAATTGAAACGAACGAAGGGGAACAATTATCAGAATATAAAATGGGAATTATTTGAAATTAATTCATCTGTAGGGTTCAGAGAGCTTCACTCACATATGCTGGTCTTCCATCCCCCACAATGTGACTGTTTTCAGGACCCCTCTGAAAAAAAGACAAGAAATATAGCAGTGAAATGATATTGTAATTTTTTGATATAAAATTTTTTAGTCTAAGATACATAAGCAGAAGTGCTCTAAAATGATATAAAAAATATATATCTCAAAAGTACCTGAATAATTGATCTTGAGCGACCTGAAAGGAACTTATTAGGAGCCATTGACACGGATTGTTGACGGAGTACTTGATTCTCTGATTCTAAATTAGCAAGTTTCTCTTCTAACCTAAACAAGGAAGTATTAATCTGAGCACAACAAGAATGTTAATGTTTTCCAAAGATCATTATCGCTCATATTGATTATGTAAGTTGATTATAGAAACAGGGAGACATTAAAAACATTCTTAAAAACAATGATGTTACCGATGCATAGATTCTTGGAGTTGCTGAGCTTTTCTTTCCACTTCTTCTAACTTTTTTTGTCGTTCTTCGCTGGATTGGTATGCTTCATTGTATTTCGTATCACATTGGTCAGCTCTAATTTTCTCTGACTCTAGCGAAGTCTGCAATGCATGAAACCAGCGTGAATAGGAATTGAACAAACAGATCACGCTCAGTTTCCTTCAATAATCAGTCGAAAAATCATTCAAACAATTCTCACTCTGTTGATTTTCTGGATGATTATAATTAGAAAAAGCTAAATACAGCTATCTTGTGGTTGAAATCAACAAAAACATTCTGACAGAAATTCTACATAAAACATTATTTGTGTTGATGCCAATAGTTTTGCTTTTTCCTGTGTGACTTACTTCATTCTCCTCGTACTAATATGCCAAAAACATGGCAACTATCTGATTAATCCAAAACAGTTGGTGAATTTCAAAGACCGTTATACCTTTAGATTTTCAACTTCTTCTGTAAGTAAATCAACTTTCTTGGTGTCTTCAACAATTACTTGGGTTTCTTTTATAACAGGAGGTGCTTCCTCTATAGCCTTCTTTGCATCTTCTCGTTCCTTTACAAGCAATGCCTTGGTTTCATCAACTTTGTTCTGCATTTCTTGCAATGAATTCTGCAATTTAGCAACTTCTTGTGCTTTTGCTTCTTCCAGGTCCGTCTAAATAAATAAATTGAACAGCCTCATTAGAAATTATGCATCAGCTATACAACAAATTTTGAACAAGATGTAGCTGCAAAGCGGCACAAACTCACACATTTAAAATACAATAAATCAAACAATGAGACACTATTTTGTAGATTTCTTCCTTGTCAGACTTGTTGCAGGTTCTTGTCCACTCTAACAGAAGAATTGGTCAAAAACTACTAGCAATATTGCGAATTGCAAATCCTTTTATTTAATTTGAATCCTAAAAAAAAACAAACACCATGTATTTTAATCCTATTATTTGCAAGGATTATAAGTTTACCCTCAGACGTTTTTCCAACTGTAACCGCCAAGTAAGATCCTCCACTGTCTTTTCCAACTTATCCTTTGCTTCTTTAAGTGCACCTGTTTCCCTTGCAGCCTGAAGTTAGATGACATTAAAATCAATGAATGAGGATCCCAATAAAAATGCTGGTTAAAAATTTTAGAAGGAAAGAGAAAATGAATGTTTGCATATTTCCATTTCTTTTCGAAACTCATGGAATAACGTTTGCCAAGTATATACTACTTTTGTTGCTGAACACTGATAGTGTTGCAAGAAAGAAAGATTAACTGGAGTGACAAAAACTCCAACTATGCAATGGAGAAAAAAGGCTTAGCGGCTTTTTTTTCCATGTGATGAAACTCAGGAATTATCTCGATGTGAACAAGAAAAAAGAAGTTTTTTTTATCTGAAGGCAGACCAATTATTTGGTATGGCTTTTCCCTAATTATTCAACTTGGAATATTTTCTACCTTTGACCTTTCAATGAAGTGAAAGACAACCAATTGACAACAAAAAAATTGACATATAATTAAATGAAGAAAATACAATATTAACCAATAACCAGTCATGCAAGTAACTTAAGCTACTGTACACATCGTATTAGATCTTAACTGCAATGACCACTCCAACCTACTGATTCAGGCGGAACAAGAATACCAAATACTTGACTCTGTGGCTCAAACTAGAAAATGATCAAATGATATCAATTGTGATCTTATTAAAGTAGTCCTCACATATAGAAAGAATAGAAAGTGCTTTCTTTAATTGTAGACCCTGAGAATAAAATAGCCTCTACATACCATCTTGAGCTTTCTAAGCTCCTTTTTGGCAATTCTTCCCCTCCATCTGCATTGTGTGACTATTGAACCTCTCTTAAGCTTTCTATAATATGAGGCAGCTCTATGGCAACGCCATCGTGCCTGCAGTTATCAGTCCCAAGAAGTTACTGTCAATTTTGAACATAAAAGATTATACAATTCAAAAAGATATATTAATTTGTAACCTGAATGATGATTGCAGCTTTTGTTTGCTTTCTGAATCTAAATTCTTTCCTAGCAAACATTGCCCGTATACCTATTTGCAAAACAAGTACGGACACAAGGAGCTTCTTATAGACTCTTCTTGTTTGATATCTGCGAGTGTTCTTCTGAATTTTTACAGCAGCTGCTTCCCTCTTCATGTTATCGAAAAGTTTGCAAGCCAATCTTCCTATAAAGCACAGCAGATACATGGTAAACTAAGTTTGAACACAAAAAATACATTCATATGGGATTTCAGCTGGCTTAGGGATTTCAGCTGGCTTACCTCGCCACATTGATTGCACAACTATTGTGGCCTTTCGCAATGCGATAAACTGTTTCCGAGCAATGTGAGTTCGTGTGCGTCTCTGGATAATTTTTGCTGCGTTGCTAAGAACCTCAGCTCTCCTTGCATCTAGTTCTGCCATTTGACCTGCCCTTAGAAATATCTTTGTTTTGCCTATCTGCACAAGCATTTCAAGGCAACCAAAATGAATGTCAATCCACATGTCACTGCTGTATGTGGTGAGATTATATCTACACTAATGAGAATGATACAATTTCTTGTTAGCAAAAGTTTAGCTATATTAAGAATAAAGGAAAAAATAGATAAAGAACTTCAGCTTAAATTAATGTGAAGATCATCAGCATATTTTAGATACCTGAAACCCTTGAAGTCCCTTCTTTTCTAGAATCTTTTTACAAGCAATTTTTTCATCGTAGCTGCCCATAAGAAACAACAGTTTTACACAGGAACAATTCTAATCATGAGACAACTAGATCTGCAGTCTTCACTCCTTAGAAAAAAGAAGAAAATTAATATTGAAGTATTCTATGATAGCATACTTACTTTCCTTCCACCACCTCAGGAGCTAACAGTCCAAACCGGTTTATAAATTCATAGAATGGACGGCGGGTAGGGTACCCTGCACAACTGATTCTGATTGCCTCCAAAACACCCTATAATCACAATAATTACTTTTAGCCAAAATCTGACAAAATCAATAAAGAAAAAAGTGACTTTAGTTTTTACAAACACATTCTAAAAAATACTCACACCACATCGCAATTGTTGCATAATGTTGACATTCTCAAATATAGCAGGTTTTAAAAGGTTGTTTGGTTTAACACATCTGATGTAGTGAGGCTCTGTTGAATTTAGTGTCTCCATTAACTGCTGAAGTTGTAGCTGCACATTCAGAAAAATGTACAAAAGGTCAACTTCCAAAAGAATAACTTCACATTGTTGAAGTGTTCCATGATGATAATTGTATAGTAATTGATAAATCAACAAGATAAGAAGCATATATACCTTAAAGCGAGAACCAATTGAAGAGAATTTAGATGATTTAGCACTCTCTTCAGGAAGCGGAGGAAAAAGACCTGCCACGAATGGACATTTGGAAACCCCCAACAAATCCTGATGTTCTGGGACCACATAGTCCTTATTCTTGTCCAAAAACTGGTCAGATTGATACAAGACCTGAAAAAAATATTATAGGAGTGAAAATGAGTACGCAGTAGTAGCTCATTCATAAAGCAATTGATATTTTATCTTCAATCATACCTCTCCAGCATAATGAGCAATTGTAAAATCTGTGCGAGAAAGTTTTGGCTTTATGAAGCGCTTATGAACTTTGAAAGTTTGATAGAGCTTGTTTGCAAATGTTTCATGCGTTGATTTAGGGAACATGCTGAAAAAAGAAAAGATAAAAAATATTGAAAGTGTTTACTCTGTAATAGAAATTTCAGTCAAAGGCATTTGAACCAATAATAACTCTCAAAAGAAATAAAAACATAATTGGAGATGTTATACATTTCCAAAACATAACAGAAATCTCCATTAAACAGTGCATCACCTTAGAAGATTCAAAAAGTGTTAACTTCACCAAAAAATTTTAGAGTTATTGGCCTTGGAACCAGAAAGAAACTATCAAAAAACATAACAACACAGTTGGAGTTATCCCATATTTGCGAAATATAAAACAGACGTCATTAAACTGTTTATTAATCCTTAGAGAACATATTGATAAATTTGATTATTACAGTCTAGAAGCAGTAATTTACCAAGCTTCATCAAGAAGAGCAACAATTCCACCAGGTTTCTGTAAAACAAACATACCAAGTAAGTGATGGAAGATATCTGTTTTTGCTTGTGCTATTGTCTTAAATATAATAATAACCGAAGTATAATCAAGTAGCTGTTTTTCCTCCAACTCCTTTCGTTAACTATTCCCCTTATCATATTAACATAAAAAATTTGACCTTCAAGACTAATCTAATCATGGAAATCCATTTAAAAGGAAAACATTTAACCTTTTCAATAAGATCCAACACATCTTGATTGTCCACAAATTCTATGTAACTCCAATCAATCTCCTCCTTTGTGTATTCTTCTTGTTCCATTTTGAAGACATGCTGAAAATGATTAAAAAACATTCTTATTTGAAAAAGAGAATACGCTACCATTAAAGTGTTATTAAATGATAAATAATCACCTGATTGAAATGTTGTTGTAATTTCTCATTCGTAAAATTGATGCAGAACTGCTCAAAACTGTACCCAGCAAATCACATAATAACATTGATTTCAAGAATTTTTTTTTATCTTCAAAGAGTGATTTGTTATCAGGAGTTAGTGTCAGTATTGATAATAAAATAATGTACCAAGCAGAAGAATATTAAATGCCTTAACAAATAATTAAAAATTTTTATATTCTACATGTTTTGATTTGTATATCATAGTTATCACATGCATATCCATCTAACCAAATGAATTGACAACTAGGAATTAATGAATTTGCATGAGTTTGGAGATAAGTTTTTAGATCACTTGTCGTCTTTACCTGTTAGTCTTGAAGCTTTCAAAACCATAAATATCGAGGACCCCGATCAAAGATTTCGAGTTATGATCTTGTCCAATTGAATTGTTGATTTTGTCAACCAACCTACATAGTCCACAATTCAATCCACTTTTAGTTTTTGATAGTCTAATTCAAAAGAATTAAGTTAAAATGTTGATAAAGCAATCTTTCATGTGGAAAAAAATAGAAGATAACAAGCCACTTTACCAGTCAAAAAGCCGAGAATAAATTGTCTTGGCCAAACCATCCCTGCTAATGGCTGCACTTTGAGGATCCAGACTACGCTTGATCACTTCTTCAGGAGTAATCATGACTCGCTTACATAATGCATCTTCAAGGCCTTCAGGATCACACCTAAAATGTAACTATAATTAGCCAAATACACAACACAATATGATATTGCAACACGTTGGAACACAATGATGATTTTTAGTACATTAGAAGCTCAGCAGTTGTTTTTAAATGAAACTTGGCCTTGTCATCTTTTGGAACGGATGAATCAATTTCCGGTCCCTTTGCAAACTCAATATTTCCAAGATGAAGAATTGCCGCAACAACTCTGAAAATTGCTTCCTGAGATAGAGAGAGAAAATTGTTCTTGGTTTAATCCTCTAAGTCAATCAAAAGTGGTGCTAGAAAAAAACTATACCTGCTCTTTCGCACTAATCCCAACAATATCCATTGCTCTCCTAGTGGCAAGATAGTCATGTGCATCATTAATACCAACCAACTCATAACATTTTGACTGATTGAGATAGTGAAATGACTTAGGATTTCCTAGTTTGTATTTCTCAATTTCCTGTGGAGGAAAAAGAAATACAATTATGTTAGATGTGAGTTTGGTTGCATTTCTATATCTCAAACAATTGGAGATCATAGTTACAAATCGCATTCCACTAGTACTTACCTCTTGTGGTGCAGCACAAATGAGGTAAAAGCAGTGGTAGTTGCGCTCAGGGTCAGAAATTTGGCAAACACGAGATCTTTCAAGAAGGTAAGTTCTAATTGCCGCTCCTGAGATCCTTCCTTGCTTATCAAACTGGATTTCCACAAATTTACCAAAACGACTGCACCAATGCAAAGTTGATGTAAATAAAAATATTAAACAATGAAACAACTAATAAAAGAAAAAAAGGCTCCTAGAATGAAAGTTATCAAACAAAGTTTATAAACTCGATCAATTATCCTCATCAAATAAAGAACTAAAAAAAGCACACTCTCCAATTAATAGATATTCTGAACTAGATTCTAATATAAAAATACATATACAAAAATTGGAAAAAAGCTCAAGTTATTGTGACATTGACTCAGCCGTGATCAGATTGTGTCATACTCTTTTCAAGAAAAATTAGCATTTGGGGTGATCAATAGCCCAACTGGAATACCATGTTCAAACGCTCCCAATCATTTTTTAGTATGAGACATTTCATGAGAACGAATAGTTCTCATTGAACTTCTTAAGTCAAATGAAGTGATAACACAATTTGGATACAAAGAGGAAAAGAAACAGCATCTTCCGTTACTAGCGATGTAAATACACCATGACAAGAACATATTTCTAAGCTTTTTCAAGTAAAATATCATGATTTTACAGTCTTACGGAACAAAATTAAGTTACTGATAGGAAAATGGAATTATATTTCAAAACATTATAAGAAAGGGTTAGCAGATTCGAACTTTTTCCCCTTTATAGTTCCATGCACTTTATCCTTCTAGTCTCTTATCAGGAAAAAAAATTGGCAATGAAGAGAGGTTGCCTTACCTGGAATTGTTATTCCTAACAGTTTTAGCATTGCCAAAAGCTTCAAGCACTGGGTTTGACTGTGATCCAGAAGTGCAGAGCCAGATGTAAGTGGTAGTACAAATAAAACGTCCAAACAATTGCTAAAAGAAATGGACGAATCAGCTCTAATTAAGACAAAGGTTAAGTTATGAACATACTTCAAGAACTTGTTGTTCAACAGTCCGCCCTTCAGTGGCAGCCCGACCACCTAAAAAGGCAAGGTATCGCATCAACATTTTTGTGGTCTCAGTTTTACCAGCTCCACTTTCACCACTGACTAAAATTGAATTGCTTTTTCCCTCATTGATCATTGCCCTGAATTTAGTACACATTGAAGAGAAATACTTGACTTTAGATTTACAAAAATAAAAAACAAACATAACGAAAAATGAAGTAGTAAATACCTGTAAGCAACATCAGCAACAGCAAATACATGCGGGCTTAGATCTCCAAATGGTGCTCCCTTGTATTGTTGCATCATATGAGCATCGTAGATATGAGGAAGTCTTTGGAACGGATTAATTGCAATAAGGATATTTCCAGTGTAGGTCTGCAATGATTAAAATTATATAATAATCTAATTAAATGTCTAGTGAACAGTCTGTGCCTACTGTATAAATGGAGGGAAAGAAGAAACTTACATAGATTTCATTGAGTTCATATCTAATTTTCAAATTCTGCAAAACTCCAGGTTCATGCAAGTAGGATAACTTTGTCATGTCATCAACACCTCCAGGAGGAGCTTCCATATCTTTTGGATATATTTTTGTCAAGTTAACGACAACCTTGAAAGTACCAAAACATTAAGTTATTTAGTGTAATATAATACACAAGATGTGATGATTCCAAGTTATTCTATATTTCCGAATTGATAGTAGAATTTTAGGGAAATTTTGGAATGCAATAACTTTAAACATGAGTTAGTACAATTATTCAAAAAAAAATTTCATGCTTTGATGGACGACGTATGAATTAAATGGCCAGAGCAAAAATATCACTATAATCTAGCTGCAATAACCAGATACGAGATTGAGATGATCTAAAATTATTTGAGAAGAACTAGCAGCTCAACAAACAAAGATAAATTATCAAGAAGATAATTCGGAGATAATATAAATCATTTCTGCCAGAAGTTAAGGATCTAATACTGCTTGGAAGAGCTAAAAATGAAGAAAAATGCTCCAAACTGAATAAAGAACAAGAAATGTTTCACTGCATTGTTATTCATCTGTGCAATAATAAACCAATTAAAATCTATATACAGGACAGGAAATTTACTTCAAATGAGAAAATTCGTGTACATAGCTCATGTAGCAAAAAAGTATATGGTTTGTGATGTTTATTCATGTGTAAGATTAAAGAAATCACCTTCACTAGGTCTAAAACTTCTTCTAATGGACTATAATACCCTTCTAAAAAAATTTAATAATAAATGTCAATAACAAAAGAAAATGATTTAACTGCTCATAAACTAAACATCTTTAGTCTGCTACTGACAATAAGACAAAGGGTAAGAAAATAAAATTTTGGGAAATCCATGCACCTTCTTCCCCTTCGTGGTCTGGATCTCAGCATCCTTTCCAGTAATTTTTAATACTTGTCCATCAACCCAGGCTAATTCTGGGTCTTCCATCCAGACATGAGAGCCTACAATGATATTAACTGGAGTTCCCTGCAGATATTAAAAAAAAGAAAAGAAAAGAAAATTGAATCATATTCTTGAACGTACCAACCATTTTATAAGTTTCCATGATTTTTCGGAAAAATAACTCTCTGAAATGACACATGAGCACCCTAGAATTAAATTCAGACGTGATTTATACTCCTTTACTTGATGCTTAAAAACACAAACTTTCCCTAATTTATTTTGAAAGAATTTTGCAATCTTACATCTACCATTTGAAAATTTTGGCCTAAACCTTAAATATTCATTTCATAGCTGAAACTCTTATCTGAAAGTGGCTATTCCACTAGACTTAAAAATATTGGCCAATTTGAGATGCAGGAAAATGCTATGAAGAAGAGCCAGCTAGATGAAATGCCACATAGTCCCGGATTGCTTCAAAGATTCAATCTCGCCCAGTAAACAATGTAGACACTAACAAACGATAAAAGTGTCGTGAATCAGCTATATCGTCTGATCCCCTCTTAAACTCATTTCCTTAAGTAAAAGTGTCATGACTGGGGTGCAGGGCAACGTTTTGATAATTACGTGGATCATTATTGACGTTTTGAAACTAGTGTGGGGGTTATTTAACAGAAGGAATGAATGGAGCAGGGCATTATTGGTGTGAACAGGTCCCCTCTCCTTATCTCTGGTTTTCTCCCTCTTCTCTCTTCTTCCCCCTCTTCTGTATCTTCTCCCTCCATCCCTTCTGTTTCTCATCTATCCCTTTATCTTATAATTCTGTTTTCTTCTATGGAATTCAGGGTTATTTTACAACAATATAGAGTGTAATTTTCAGTTGAATCTGTCAATTTGAGCTGCTATTTTAGATTGGATATTTTTTAGCTTCTGCTTCTGTTCTTGGCGCGTTATTTGGTTTTCATTAGTTGTCTTGATAAATTCTTAGTTCATTTGATTATATCTGCCTATTCCTTTGTTGAACGGTGAAATTGTAGTGTTTGGATTTGTTACCGTCCATTGTTGAACAGTGAACCATAACAGTAAGATGAACAATATTTTATATTTTCAGACTAATTGTGGACCATGGGGAATCGTATCACAAACTCAATCTTAACTATTTCATTCAAGCGTGTGCAACATACGTACGTTAATTTCAATTTGGTACCGGATAAAAACATGACTAAACTCCTTTTAAGTGGCCACAGAAACAAACATGTAAAGAAAAAAAAACTAGTCCTAGTAGATTTCTACGAAAATTCAAGAACATGTAAAAGAAACAACGAAATTGGGATCTTTCTGAAATGGAGAGGAAAAATGTTAAAGAAAGCATACGCACCATTATTGGATTTCAGTCTGAAGGTTGGAAATTGAGGACTTCCTTCAGACACTTGACGCGCTGTTTAAAGATTCCACAATGCTATTCACCAGCTACCATTTGTAGCTTCTTTATCACGAAAGCACATCTCCGGCAAACCCTCTAGCCGAAACGAATGTATCTTGGGAAATGAAAATCGGAAAATTGGATTAAGCACGGGGCAAAAGCGCGGCAGGAAACGACATTTTCTGGTACAAAAATCGGAAAGAAAGTGAATGAATACGTGAGAATGCGAAAACTGGAAAGATTGGTAAGGCGAGAACGAGAATTTTTTGTGCGTGTAGCAGAGAGAGAATGGGATTCTGAATCGAATGGTCTTTCGCAGTGACATTCTTCACAAAATCCTGCAAGTTCGGTACTTCCTTTAGTTTCGCACCAATTCGTGGCTACCAACGAAGTCTCCCTCTCTCTCTTCCACCCTCTCTCTCTCTCTCTCTCTCTCTGAAAGAACGTTAATGGTGTCTGTATGACTGATAGTCTGGATTGTTGTAGGAGATGGCTTCATTGTAATTTAATCATTAAATGTAATTAAATAAATCAATTTAACTCATAAGTTTCAATAATTTAATATTTTTATGAAAAAATTAAATTTTTATGATTTTTTTTTGTATAAAATTCATAATAAAATAAAATTTTTATTTGGGTATTTAACAAAAAAATCACTGAACTATTAACTCAATGATATGTCAATCATTAAATAATTTTTACTAACAAATAAAATATTAAATTATAAAAAATAAGTTATACAAACACCGCCGTTAACAGCGAGTATGAAACTTCCTCTCGAAAATGTTTTTTTTTTATGCGCTTCGAACACTTTGCTTTGATCTTTGACTGAGTTTTTCATATTACAAATCAGAGATTCTCATATATTTATGTTTAGAGAATCACCAACGAATACAAACTTGTTTCCTCTCAATAATTCTATTATTCTATTGTCATCTAATATGAATTTAAAATAATAATTTGAGGGAAACAATACAATTCAACGTTTTTCTTTTCTGATCTACCATTTTCTTTTATTCATCAGGATTAATCTTTCATAAAGACATCAAATTACTTAAAAGAATTCATAATTTGATTGGAATATACGTCGTCTTTCCTCTGCTCGAAGTCGTCTTTCCTATGAGAAAAATAATCTTTTATGAGTCATATTCTAATGTCTCACTTTTCGTAGTGGAAAAACAACGCTCCATAATAGAAAGAGACGTTATTTAATGGAAAACGCGACAACAATGCTTGTTTCGTTCATTTCTCATAATTCAGTATTTTATTTGTTAGCTAAAATTGTTTAGTGGTTGACTTGTCATTAATCTCATAATTCAATTGTTGTTTTATTAATTTCCCAACAAAAAAAAAACATGAACTATAAGTAAGTAACAAGCAAAATCTTAAATTAATTTCGCTAACAAATAAAATCATGAATTATAAGAAATAAACCAGATAAATCTTACAGTCACATTTTTTGTTAAAAAATGTATCTCGGATGTCCGCATTAACTCGCAACGTTCGCACTTTAATTAGCAGACATCTGCGCCAACTTGCGAATGTACCCACAGTCGTCTGGGCCAACCTGCAGATGTACCCACGAGTTGTCACAGTCGTCCACTAATTAAAGTGTAGATATTTGTGGGTTGACATAAATATTAGCTAATTAAAATGCTGATATATAGAGATTGGGATAGGGAAATATTTATTTATTTTCAAGAAAATAAATAGATTCTAACTTGTCACATAAATTACATTGATTTATTTTTTTATATTTGATTATTTTATTTATGAGCAAAAATTATTTAGTAGTTTACTTATAGTTTCTTTTATAGTTTAAGGGTTATTTTGTTAATTTCAGTCTAATTATAGATAAATATCGAAATATAAATGGAATATATTGATTATGTTCAAAGCTAAAATATTGAATGGAGGGGGTGGCAAGAGCATCGTTGCAAGCACAATCGGGTGATTAGTTCAACCTATGACCAAGCTGGGTTCTGGATTTCCTGTTTTTAATTCCTAGTATTCTAGCTCACAGCTTCGCCTTTGTCTTGCTTTCTAGATCTGGGTCTCTTTTTCTATCGTTACTTTGAGAGAATTTCTGTTAAGGATGGAGCCGGCTGTGCCTACGTGGAGAGAGGTATGTTGAAGTTAAAAGGGCAGAGAAAGGGGAAAGGGGATTGTCGAAGATTGAATCTGTTTTCCTGCATTTTTCTTCTTGTTTGCTTCTCTATTGTCCTGTAGTTTTCCCCTCTCCTCTGTAATTCTTCTCTTCTTCAATGAATTATCGTTACAAACTTCCTCTACTCTTTTGAGTCCTGAGCAATACCGTAACAATTTCACGCTCGGGGGATTAAAAAACCAACGAATTTTATCATCTTGGGGTTCAAAATGTGCGTTATTTCAAGTTTCAAACTGATTGTACTGTGTTTTATGCTTCTGGGTTCGATTGTCCTTGGTAACGTGCTGGCTGATGGCTCTCCGTCTTCTTCTGAGACGACTATGCACACTAACAACTGGGCTGTTCTGGTCTGTACATCTCGCTTCTGGTTAGTCATGTTCATTTTCATTTTGATTGAATTGGTAGTTTTCTGTCATAGAATCATAGGGATTGTATTCGTGTTTCGTAATAATGTGTGGATTATTTTTCATGATTTCTCTCTGTGCTTATGAGTTAATACAATAAATTAATAAGCCATCAACTATTTTATTTGCTAGACTTTATATATATATATATATATTAGTGTGTAAACGTTCCACTCGCAATGTTAGTTGAATGCATTAGGTATTTTAGATCACTTGATCTGCAGCTGAATTGAAAGTTTCATTGCTTCTGTAATGGTGCATCTGAGCTAATGTTGAAAGTTTTGTGCAGGTTTAATTACAGACATATGGCCAATACTCTATCTTTATACAGGTAAGAGCACTTTCGAATTCCAGATTTTCTTTTCATTCAGCAGAGTCAAACATTAAATCTTTTTGAAGCAAAAAACTTCATTTTCAGGACAGTTAAGCGATTAGGAATACCGGATGAAAGAATAATTCTTATGCTGGCAGATGATATGGCGTGTAATTCTAGAAATAAATACCCAGCCCAAGTCTTCAACAATGAAAATCATAAACTTAATCTGTATGGAGATAATGTTGAGGTGAGTCTTTCTCCAGTAATCTTGAGTATCCTGAAAGTTATATCAGATGTGTAACACTGGTAATTGTATCCATCGTTTGAGCACTTTGAGGTCCAATGTTAATGGTTAAAGGGATGCAACTCTATAACTCAAACTTTTGCAGTTGTTTTGGTGCATTCATGGATGAAAATAAATATCTTACAAAGATTCCTTTTCGAAGTCATAAGGTCATTTTAATTAATTGGATTCTAAGTTTACCAGGTGGATTATCGAGGTTATGAAGTGACTGTCGAGAACTTCTTTAGGGTGCTTACTGGTCGTCATGAGAAAGCAGTTCCTAGATCGAAGCGACTTTTGAGCGATGAAGGAAGCCACATCCTTTTGTACATGACTGGGCACGGAGGAGAGGAGTTTTTGAAGTTTCAAGACTCAGAAGAGCTCCAGAGTCACGATTTAGCTGATGCTGTCAAACAAATGAAAGAAAAGCGTCGGTAAGAATACTTTTTAGGTGCAATTATCATTTGCATGTACCATTTTATTTGTAGCTTTGCAAGTACTGTAAGCTTTCTGAGTGTAAAATCATTATATAGTTACTCTCTGCTATGGTCCTTAATCACTTTTGATGTTGATTTCATAAGTTTAGATTCAAGGAGTTGCTTATAATGGTTGACACTTGTCAAGCTGCCACCCTCTTCTCTCAGGTTTGTATTTGCTGCTCAAAAATAGCTATGTGTATTAGATGAACCAAGGAAAAAGATTAAACCTTTTGTTTTTTGCAAATCATATGATATGATCCATTACTGGGTATATTATATTAGATTTTGGAAACTGAACTGAAGATTGTTGTTGCTTGCAGCTTCATTCTCCAGGTGTTTTAGCCATTGGAAGTAGTATGAAAGGAGAAAACTCATACTCCCACCACTTGGACTCTGATGTAAGCATGGCTTCAATACTATTTGCCATTTTGTGCTTATTAAGTAACTTTTATTGAATCTTCTTGTTCGTGATTCGATTTATTTACTCGTTACGATCCAGATTGGTGTCTCAGTCGTTGATCGATTCACGTTTTATACTCTTGCCTTTTTCGAGCGATTGAATATGTATGATAATGCCTCATTAAGCAGGTAAGGTGAATTAAAACTTCAAAAAAAAAAAACTTAAGGCTATGAACAGAAAATATTACCTTTTTTGCATGTATTGTTCCACCTAAGAGTTTTTCCCTTCTTTGATTTTTATATGTTTGGTGTTATGCAGTCTGTTCAATTCATACCATCCTAGTACACTGATGTCTACTGCATATTATCGAACCAATCTATACCAGCGCCGATTGGAGGAGGTATCGACATCTGATTTGTTTTTTTTTTATTTATTATTATCAATTGTTATAGATCTGAACGAGCCGGAATATTCTCCCTCCGGCTAGGTACCAGTGACGAACTTCTTTGGCTCAATTATGGAAACAATACATACTGATTCAGCTTATAGAACCCCAAAACGGAAAGATTTTGATTGGTTTAATATCCGAAAGTGGGAGGATGGAGGTCGCTTTCCTGAAGAGAGGAGATCACTTGCCAATTCAGAGGAGGTGGGTTTTGTTTGCATCTCATGATCATTTGTTCAATTTGTTGTTTATTAGCTGAATTAAGGAGGAAAAGGGTGCTTGATGCAGGAGAAAAGTGGTGGTTTTGCTAATTTGTTTAGTCGTTTCGAAGAGAAAGTTGGAAGAGTCCGAGCGGTCGATGCAGATGCACTCGTGAGGTATGGGTTGGCGATGATGCTGCCATTGTTAGGAGTTTCTGTGTGGCTATCTTGAAGAATCTAACTTTCTGTATGTTTCTGGGTTCATTTTCTTGCTTGCCAAACACATTTTCTAGAATGAGAACATACCCAGATTGATTTTAGTCTTGTTCTACTAACCCCTGAGGGAGAGAGAAACAGAGAGATTCCACCTTATCGCACTTAAAAATAAAGGCCTCGGATTGGATAAATGAGAGTGAAATAATTATTGAAATTTCATACCAACATTTTCCAGATTTATAGAAGAAGAAGAGCAAATCTGGCTGCCGTTTTTGAACAACGAAGGATGATTGGTGGTAGTAATACAATTTGGGAGGAATGGATAAAATATTTTATGTTAAATAATGTTGTAATCTTGTTGATTCTCTTGTGATAATATTATCCATTTTAGGTTGAAATCTTCCAGATTTGTTTTTGAAGTTAGTTCAAACTGCGTTGCACTAGAGAAGGATGAGAATCTTATTTATAAATTTTGTATTTTTCTTTTATTTTATATGATATGAGATTATATAACTTCACTAATATGAGTTGGACTATCTTGTAAACCATTATTGCTTTAAAAAAGTTTATTATTTCTATAAAATGCCTAATTTTAGTGAGAAAAGCCTAGTTAGAGGGATTGTTGGGCTTTGTAATAGCACATTAACAATACTATCATCAAGAAAATGAAAGTATTTAGCCACCTTAATCCAATAATTGAATCACTAAACTATTATTTTTTAGTTTATAAATAGAAAATTAGCATTGCAAACCCTCTGGTTTGAAATTAATGATGAGTCAAACTCTTAATAATTTTTTTTAATAACTAAAATCCTGAATTAGGAAAAGTATTTGTCGACGACCTTGCAATCACGGTTTCCGTCCAGAACTGTCGAGTTTAACGCCTCGGTTTCATTAACACCAAGAACTGTCGAACGGAGACGAAGGACGTCAATTATCGACGCCATTTTCCGCTTCAACAAACGTGAGGATAGATATCAGAAGTTCGAGTTGGTTGGAGGAAGTGAAAATTTCTCTCTACAATACAGACGTCTTAATACGGACGTCTGTTTCATACTGAATGACGACGTTTTAAGACGCGAGAGATCAAATGTTGGCAAAACGACGTAGTTTTGATCGAGGGACGTCCGTTTCTCGATGAAGGACGTTTGCAAGAGGTCGCGAGACGTTCATTTTGTAATAGAGACGTCTATCTTAATTGAGGGAATTCAATCATGACCGTCCATTTCGATCCACGGACGTCCCTCGCTCGATCCAACGGCCATAGATTGTTGTCCGCCATCGCCTTTGGAAAATGACAGATTCAATCTTGGCCGTCAATCTCCATAAGGGACGTCCCTCCCTCGATCCAACGGCCATGGACGATCATCCGCCATCGCCTTTGGAAATTGACAGATTCAATCATGGCCGTCAATTCCGAGGGAGACATCTTTCCTCGATTCAACGGCCAATGAAGATCGTCCGCCATCGCCCAATAATCACTCCAACCACTATCCGTCTTCAACAGGCAAGTAGAAGGTCCCTCAGCCCCCCGATAATTGATGTCCTTCTTTTCTGTTCGACGGTTCTTAGCGTCAACAAAACTGAGGCGTTAAACTCGACGGTTTTGGACGGGAACCATGATTGCAAGGTCGCAAGCAAGAATTTTCCATAATTCAGGGTTTTAGTTATTAAAAAAAAATTTCCAAAATTTGACTCATCATTGATATCAAACTAGAGGGTTCACGGTGTTAATTTCTCTTTATAAATTTTATATAATATGCACTCACAATTTACAATTATTTTTTTAAAAGATACAGTGTACTAGCACGTCCATGCATACATTTATTTAGATATGATAACATATCTTGATTATAAAATGATAGGAGATTAAATCAAAGTTCGATTTTGAAAAGATTAATATTCAATCAAAGTTAGATTTTTGAAAGGAATATCTCAAATTTATAAACTAATACGTAAACTCTATCTTATCCTAATCTTCAAATGTTTCCTAATCCTACTACAATTCATATTCTTAAACCCTATAAATTAAGGCCAAGGGGTGCAAGATTAGCAAAAAGGTTTTTGGAGCTGCTGCAATGGAGGATCAACCCTCGAAAAGATCATCACTGCTGCCCGACTTGCCGGAGATAACCAGAAAGAAAAGGTCTGGTCGAGTGAGTATATCCGAGTTGGAAAGCTTATCGCTTGACTCGCCACTAGATGTTGTTACTTTTCATGAATGTCATTCTTCGGGTTCGAACCAGAAGAAGAAGAAGAAGACGAAGGGGAAGAAGAAGCCAATGCCGAAACGGCCGATCCTAAGGTTGTATGCCAGGCCGGACGCATTGAGGAGGAAGATCGGAGGAATGGGTGGAGAGAATATCATATTGGTTATACAAAAACAACTTTCTTACACCGATGTCAGCCGCGTAAACTCCCGCTTATCGATTCCCCGCAGCCAAACAATATTTGATTTTCTCTCCAAAGACGAGGACGTGACTCTCGATGGATACGTGGAGAATAGCAAACAGAAGGCAGGAATCAACGTTCTGGTGATAGACCCACGTCTGGAAGAGATGAAGCTCAGTTTCAAAAAATGGCAGATGGACAAAACCTGCGTCTACAATGTGATCCACGGCTGGAACCGCTTGGTTGAAGAGAATGGGCTGGAGGTGGGAGACACCATTCAGTTGTGGTCGTTTCGAAACGAGCAGAGAAGAAAAACGCAAGGGTCTGACCTGTGCTTTGCCTTGGTTAAGTTGGAGGAGGAAGAAGGAGTCAACAATGGCGATGCTATGGCTGACGCTGCACCTGCAGAGTCGACCCAGTGTTGGGTATTCTCTACCCAAGTATCATATCAAACGTAACAATACAGTTTCCTAATGTATCATCATGAATAAATACAAAATTCATAAAAAAATTATTTAATTATTTATACAAATTTTATACTAACGTCTATATTGTATATAAGTGGAATAAAATATAAAGAGTGTCTGTGACATAAATTTGATGTATGAAATCTTTAAATAATTCATAAACATAAACATAATTTATCTCATTAAGAATGTATAATCATATCTTGACTATATATGTAGTAATATAAGATATATATATTTTATATAATATAATTATATATTATTAAGAATATCCATTTTTATGGCTTTAGTTAGCAAATAGTAGATTTAATGTCGGTTTTTGAATACCCAAAAAGCAAAAAACACTCTAGAAATTACATTGGAGAGGGAGGGCATGAGCTGAAGAAAGAAAAGAGGAGAGAGAGAAAAAGAGAAGAGAGAGAGAGGAGAGAGATTTTGTTAAAAAATCTATAAGACACCGTTAAAAATGATCCAAATAGGAGGGAGAGGTGTTGACATTTTATGAATGAATGAGAAGGTGAAGTTGGTAACGGCTCAAACATTGAGATGTTAGAATTTAAAATTTGAAGTTTAAGGAATCAATTAAGAGGACTACTATACTTCAGGGGTTATATTGATAATTACCCAAAAAATTAATAAAGTGTATGCTATTATGCATCATAATAATCACTGTGACCAGCTGATAATATTACGTATCCAAGTCTTTAGCAACCCCTTTATTCAAGATTTAGTTGACAACCATTCAATTTCCAAAGTCCTAACTGTTAATGCACATTTCTTCCGTTACTGTAATTACTACATGATTTAAGTATTTCTTTATTTGTCTTTCCAGGTATAAATACATACCTTGCATCTGTAATCAAATTATCAACTTGAATGATAAAAATACAGAATATTTGAAATCCTCTTCTTCTTCTTGCTTTCTGCAAGATCTCAAAATCTATTTTGGTATCAGAGCTCTTAGCCACAAATGGCCTCCTCCGATGCAACACAAACAACAACTACCTCCACTGTATCCCTCCCTCCCTTTCCCTATGTCAACCAAACCCTTACCATTAAACTCGATTCTACCAATTTTCTAGTCTGGAAAGTGCAGATCCTCAATATTGTCATGGCAAATGGCATCGATCATGTCCTCGATGGATCATTCCCACCCCCCCTCAATACCTGGATAACATTACACTTCGACCTAATCCTGACTTTGGTCTCTGGCAGCGATACAATCGTCTCATCATGAGCTGGATCTTTTCTTCTCTCTCGGACAGCCTTCTTCCTTAGATCGTCTGCTACAAAACAACTGCCGAGATCTGGACTGCACTCGGCAAAATGTTTACCTCCTCTTCCTTGGCTCGCATCACTGATTTGCGCAGTCAACTCCACAGCCTCTCGAAAGATGGTCTCTCTGCTTCAGCCTATGTTCAAAAATTTTCTTCAATCTGTAATACTCTCTCCGCCATAGACGAACCAGTAACATCCCGCTATCAAATCATCTATTTTCTCGGTGGCTTAGGGATCGATTACAATCCTTTTGTCACCTCTATCACAAACAGAGCCGACGCACCGTCCATCGAAGAGATCTAAAGTCTTCTGCTCAGTTATGACTTCTGACTGGCAAAACAACATTCCGTCGCCCAGCTTCCCTTTGTGAACTCCCTTTAAGCCAACGCCGTCTTCAAACATCCTCGCCCACCTCGGCCGTCTTCCCCGAGACCTGGTTTCCCATCTCACCAGTTTGGTCTTCTCGGGTCTCCAACTCAATATCCAAACTCCTGGAACCAGCCACCAAGGCCCAAGCCTCACTTCAAGCCCAGATGTCAAATCTGCAACAAGTTGGGCCATACGGCCCTGGTTTGCTACCACAGGCAGAACACTGCATTCTTTCCAGGCCCAGCTACTTCGCCAGCCTCCCCACAGGCCCATGCCATTGGACTTCATCCTCGCCCAGTCAATTTTCCTCTGCCATCTGCCGAGTCTTCCTCCACCTACAACCAGCCTGCCTCCTCCTATTCGACTTGGCTTCTCGATAGTGGGGCGACTCATCACTTCACTCCTTCCACTTCAACCATGAATGAGTCCACTCCTTATTCGGGTCCTTCACAGGTAGTTACAGCGAATGGTAAGCATCTCCCTATTGTCAATGTTGGTTCTGCTGTGATTCCTACTTCCTCAAACTCGTTATTGCTTAATTCCGTGCTTCACGCCCCATCCCTCACTCATAACCTACTAAGTATTTCAAAACTCTGTCGTGATAATTCTGTTTTGGTTGAGTTTCATTCAAACTGTTTTTTTGTCAAGGATCGGATCTCTCACAGGACAATTCTCCAAGGCTCTCTTAGTGACGGCCTCTACAAACTCATCTAATCTCCACAAGCTTTTTCCACAACAGCTAGCCGAGTCAAATCCATTCCTCCAACCTCTACCTTGTGGCATCTACGTCTAGGACATCCGAGTTTCTCTTCATTATCCAGTTTTTTACATTCTTGTAATCTTCCTTTTTCAGAATCCAATAAATCAAACATTTGTACTTCTTGTCAATTAAGTAAAAGTCATCGTTTGCCTTTCTCCCTCTCTGTCTCTCATGCACAAAATATGTTTGATTTGTTTCATTCTGACATTTGGGGTCCATCACTAGTTCTATCTCAAACTGGTGATCGATATTTCGTTCTGTTTATTGATGATTGCACTCGATTCACCTGGATATATTGCATCAAAACTAAGGATCAAGTTTATCAAATTTTTTCGAACTTTCTTACCCTTATTAAAAATCAATTTGGGAAACCTCTCAAAATTCTTCAATCGGATTGGGGTGGAGAATTCCAATCCCTCTCTAAGCTCTTAAAGTCTCAAGGAATTCATCACTGAATTTCTTGCCCTTACACTCCAAACCAAAACGGTCGTGTTGAAAGAAAAAATCGACATGTCGTCGAAACAGGTCTAGCCTTGTTATTTCACTCCTCTGTTCCTCAATCTTTTTGGCCCTATGCCTTCACTACCGCTGTCACTTTGATCAATTATATGCCCACACGTACTTTGGACTTCAAATCTCCCTTCCAATGTCTTTATGGCACATTACCATCTTATCATTCTCTTCACGTGTTCGGTTGTCTATGTTTTCCTTATCTTAGACCTTTCAATACACACAAACTTCAACCCCGTTCCTCTCCTTGTGTCTTTCTCGGTTATAGTGCTCATCACAAAGGTTACATTTGTTTCAATCTGTCATCCACTAGAATTTACATCACTAAACATGTCATTTTCGATGAAACATCTTTACCATTCACATCACTCACACAATCCCTTTCCTCACCACCTGCCTTCTCCATTCCTATTTCCTCCATCCCATTTCCATCCTTTAATCCACCCTCCTCCTCACCACCATCACTCCATACCTCTCCAAATTCATCAACACACCTTCCCTCGCCCCTAGTTCTTCCTTCTACTTCCTTAACACCTGACCTTCCACCTACTCCCACTCCTCCTCCCCTTCCTCCTCACAGCATTTCTGACATTGACTCTAGGCGGCCTACCCTAAACTCCCACTCTATGCAAACTCGGTCCAAGGATGGTATATTCAAACTAAAGGCCCTTGCAACGACTACCGCTGATACTTCCACTCCCACTACTTTTCTACAAGCTTCCAAAAGCAAATTATGGCTTGCTGCCATGCACGAAGAAATTGCTGCTTTACATAAAAATAAAACTTGGCGGTTGGTTCCTCTTCCTCATGGAGCTACTCTTATAAATTGTAAGTGGGTATTCCGGCTCAAATTGAACAATGATGGTTCAATAAACCGTTACAAGGCTCGCTTAGTTGCCAAAGGTTATGATCAAACTAAAGGCGTTGACTACGATGAGACTTTTAGTCCAGTTGTCAAGCCAGCTACCATTCGGATTGCTCTCTCTTTGGCTTTTTCACTTGGATGGACTACTAAGCAACTCGACATCAATAATGCCTTCCTCAATGGCGATCTCACAGAGACTGTGTTTATGCAACAACCTCCAGGCTTTGTAAGCTCTTCTCACCCATCTTATGGCTTAAAGCAATCTCCGCGCGCTTGGTATACAAAATTGTATTCGGCCTTACTTCTTTGGGGTTTCACAGCATCAAAATCTGATACTTCACTATTCATTTTTTGGGAAAATTCGTCACTTATCCTGATGCTAGTTTATGTGGATGACATTATAGTAACAGGGAATTCTTCTCCCCTCATTGACAAGCTGATAGCTTACTTAAACACTAAGTTTGTGGTTCGCGACATGGGTTCTCTACATTATTTTCTTGGTATTTCAGTAACTTCTCTGCCCAACTGCTAGATGCTTCATCAGTCCTCATATATCAACGATTTGCTCATCAAGGCAAATATGAGTCTTGTCAACCAGTATCTACTCCAATGGTGTCTGGCCCCATCCTTTTTAAACACTCGGGTACTCCTTTACAAGATGGATCCACTTATCGCAGCATAGTGGGTGCCTTGCAATATTGCTGCATTACACGACCAGACATTGCATTTGCAGTAAATAAAGTTTGTCAATTTATGCATGCTCCCACAGATATCCACTGGACTGTTGTAAAGAGAATACTTCGATACCTTCGCGGCATAACAAATCTCGGTATCTCTTTCTCCGCTGCATCCAATTTCAATCTCAGTTGCTTCACTGATGCGGATTGGGCCTCTTGCCCTGATGATCGTAAGAGTACTACTGCTTTCTGCACCTTTCTCGGTCCCAATCTTTTCTCCTGGTCTTCTGCGAAACAGAAAGTAGTTTCTCGTTCCAGCACAGAATCTGAATATCGTAGTATTGCCAATGGAGCTTCTGAACTTCTTTGGATCCAATCCCTCTTACATGAGATTGGTATTTCTTCATCAGGTAGACTATTTATTGCGACAATTTAAGTGCCACTTACCTAGCTTCAAATCCAGTATTTCACTCAAAAGCCATGCATGTTGAGATTGATTATCATTTTGTTCGAGAAAAAGTTCAAAATAAATCTTTATCAGTATCCTTCACTCCATCTGATAATCAGATAGCAGATGCTCTCACAAAGCCCTTAGCAGCATCAAAATTTCAAGCATTTCAGTCCAAGCTTCTCGTCCAACGTCCTTGAGCTTGCGGGAGAATGTTAATGCACATTTCTTCCGTTACTGTAATTACTGCATGATTTAAGTATTTCTTTATTTGTCTTTCCAGGTATAAATACATACCTTGCATCTGTAATCAAATTATCAACTTGAATGATAAAAATACAGAATATTTGAAATCCTCTTCTTCTTATTCCTTTCTGCAAGATCTCCAAATCTATCTCTAACTAACTTTCATCGAATTAATTCTTCTTTAAAGGTAGTGCAGATAGAGGTGACAAACGAAGCAGCTCACAAGCCACGAGTTAAACGAGCTGAGCTGATCTGACTGAACGAGTCCAATGAGCCTTAACCAGTTAAGCTTAACAAACCGAGCATACATAACTATTTCTAATTTATATCAATATAATGTATATTTTTAAAATTTTAGTTATTAAAATTGTAATAATTATTTATTACAATAATGTTAAAATATAATAATTAGTCATTTAATTAACAATTTTTTTTATTAATGTAAAAAATGACATGTATTAAGGAAAAATATAATAATTCGACCTTTCATGATATGCACCCATTATTTATAATCCTTTTTTTAGGATAAAGTGTACGCATACATTTATTTAGACATGATAACATATCGATATTCTAAAGCGATTTGAAATTGGAGATTAATGTCCAAAGTAATTATATCTGCAATATAAAATGATTTGTAATTGGAGATTAATATTCAATCAAAGTTAGATTTTTGAAAGGAATATCTCAAATCTTTGTTTCAAATTTATGAACTAATACTTTAAACTCTATCTTCTCCTAATCTTAAATTGTTTCCTAATCCTACTACAATTCATATTCTTAAACCCTATAAATTAAGGCCAAGGGGTGGAAGATTAGCAGAAAGCTTTTTTGGAGCTGCTGCAATGGAGGATCAACCCTCGAAAAGATCATCACTGCTGCCCGACTTGCCGGAGATACCCAGAAAGAAAAGGTCTGATCGAGTGAGTATACCCGAGTTGGAAAGCTTATCGCTTGACTCGCCACTAGATGTTGTTCCTTGTGATGAATGTCATTCTTCGGATTCGAACAAGAAGAAGAAGAAAACGAAGGGGAAGAAGAAGCCAATGCCGAAACGGCCGATCCTAAAGTTGTATGCCATGCCGGACGTATTGAGGAGGAAGATCAGAGGAATGGGTGGAGGGAGTATCATATTGGTTATACAAAAACAACTTTCTTACACCGATGTCAGCCGCGTAAACTCTCGCTTATCGATTCCCCGAAGCCAAACAATATTTGATTTTCTCTCCAAAGACGAGATCGTGACTCTCGATGGATACGTGGAGAATAGCAAACAGAAGGCAGGGTTCAACGTTCTGGTGATAGACCCCCGTCTGGAAGAGATCGAGCTCAGTTTCAAAAAAATGGCAGATGGGCAAGACCTGTGTCTACAATGTGATCCACGACTGGAACCGCTTGGTTGAAGAGAATGGGCTGGAGGTGGGAGACACCATTCAGTTGTGGTCGTTTCGAAACAAGCAGAGAAAAATAACGCATGGGTCTGACCTGTGCTTTGCCTTGGTTAAGTTGGAGGAGGAAGGAGGTGTCAACAATGGCGATGCTAGGGCTGACGCTGCATCTTCAGAGTCGACACAGTGCTGGATATCCTCTACCCTACTATCATATGAAACGTAACAATACTGTTTTATAATGTATCAACATGAATAAATATAAAATTCATAAAAAAATTATTTAATTATTTATACAAATTTTATATTGTTCGTATATATTATATATTTGTGGGATAAAGTCTGTGGCATGTATTTAAAGTATGGAAGCTTTAAATAATTTATAGGCATAAACATAATTTATCTAATTAAGAGTATAGAATCATATATTGACTAGATATATATATAGTAATATAAGATAAATATGTTTTATATAATATGATTATATAAGACTGTAATTGATAAAATTATATTGTTCCAATAATTTATGTTAAATATAGTAACTTTATTACAATGATGGATTGGTTGTATTTAAGTAACTCCAATTTTATTTTAATGTATTTTTTAATTTATTCAGTAAATTTTTATACGAGTTACGATTTGTATACCTTGTATATTGAAAGTAAATTAAAATGAGTAGCTGGAAATATTAACATCGATGCAATGAAATTTATTTCTATAGATTCTCTTACTTGTTAGTTCAGTGATCGAATAGTTAACACATACTTCATAATCGTTATGAATTAATAATTCAATTAAAAATTAATAATAATTAAAGATAAAGATGTAATATGAGAAATTTACGGAGTGTTTGCCAAATTGTAAAGATAAGAACTAGTTGATCAAGTTTTAATATCAAAGTTTGGCTCATTTTAATTATCTGTTTGATTTGTGAGTTGGGGTTGGAAGCCATTAAAGCCAATCTAAGGTTTTCATCAAAAGTAGAGGCTAAACCTAGAAGCCCAACAACGCAACGACAAGTGGATCCACATCCTTCAAAAAGCCCAGCAGCCATTAAAGCATGGAGCAGCTAGCTCCAATGCAGAAGAGTCTCTCGCTCGTTGTTCTAAATTTAGGGTTTTGGATGGAGTTCTTGAGATTCTTGCGTGATATTTCCTCTTCATGGAGTTGTTCAGATAGGACTGTAAATCTGATCAGCGACCCGGCCTGGACCGACCCACAAACCTCGAGCCGTTTGACGAAAGTGAATTTTGACTCCGTTTTCAACGTGGGTTTTGGTAGATTTCTGGTTCTATCGTTTCAACCTGGGTTTTTTGTGTGATTGAATGGACCAACGGTTATATTCATCTCATAGGGACCATGCTGAGGTGATATTTAAGAGTGAAATTATTATAATATAATATAAATAATTAAATTCATCATTTTACATAAATTAATAAATAAATAATACATAACTATCACTTCAAAATATAATATTTTAATTTAAAATTAGTGTAAATATAATTTTACATACAAATTGAAAAACGAAAAAAAAAAAAAACTATAACCAATTTGTCGTGTGAGATTAAGGTAGTCTGCTCTGTGAATGTCATGATGACCCATGTGAGGGTCTGACTCATATCAATAAAGGTGCACAATCTTATACTGCTTGCAAGAGTGAAAAATGCATAGTTTATAAGCAGAATTCTCTTAATACAACGTGTTTTGAACTAACTCCAAGAATAAAATCCAAATCGTATGAAATTTAACTCAAATCGAATAATATTGTAATAGAAGACACGAGGAGTGATGGATGCGACAGACACTAAATCATGAACAAAATGAAAAATGAAAAAATCATTGCAATGGAGTCTCAATTGACCAAGTAATTGTCTTCTTCTTCCCAAACTAGACAAAATCACTATCAATAAGCCAATCTATGACATGACGTAATTTAACAATTATTAGATCAATTGAGGGAAACACATTGGAAAGATTTCAAAAGTTGCATCGAACAATATAATCAAGTTTGGTTGAATCAATGATTATGATTATTTGTTTTTCTGAATGAAGGATGGAGGAGATGAAATACAGAATTAGATTGTAGACGTGATGATATTACTGCATCGAAATGTTGCAGAGGAACGAGAATTGATGAATAATACACTTGGGATTTAGATTTCACTATCACGAACACAATTTACAGTGAAAACAGGGAGTAGAGAGATGAAGAAGAAGCATCACCATGGATTAGAAGAAGCTTCGCCCAATCCCAGAAGTTCTTCCAAGTACTCTGCCCCCAGATCTTCGAACACCACAACGTTTTGCGAAACTGAATCGTTCTCCTTGTTCTTCGTCTTGGAATTTTTAGGTTTTTTCTTCATTGAATGCCTCTTCTTCAGAGCCAGAACAGGGGAACTTCCCTCCTCCGCTCCGTAATTCATCTCGCGCAGCGATTGCTCCACCATTTGCGCCGGGAAATTAAGCACCGCCATTGAGCCTCGCATCGCGAACGCCGCTTGATCGTACGCCAGCGCCGCCGCCTCCGCCGTGTCGAAAGTCCCCAACCAAACCCTAACTCCGTTTCTCGTGGAATCTCTGATCTCCGCCGCGAATTTTCCCCACGGCCTTCTCCTCACTCCCCTGTAAGAAACCTCCGAATCTTTCGTAGATTTCGAATTCACCTCGCCCTGATCCTTCCAGACATTGGATGAGAAATTAGAATCGGAAGAACGATCGGTGACGGCCTCATTAAGAACTCCGTAAAGAAGCATTTCTTCGGAATCGTTCTGATTGAAAGGTAACAGATTGTTCTCCAAATTAAGGCTAGTTTTCCTCGAGAAAGAGTCCATCGAAGAGGAAAAAGAAGAAGAACCAGGGAAGAATAAGATGGAGGAATCCATAGCTGCGTTTCTTCTTCTTCCTCACCGCTGAAAGTGTTTTCAAACACAGAGGTTTATATCGAGCGAGGAGAAAGGATTCAAGGATTGCATGGACACAGAGTGAGGCCCACTCAAGAGGAGAGGCTTCACAATCACACGTGAGTCAAAGAATTCATGGGGCATGGCGGCCAGGTCAGTCAAAAGTCAAGATTACGATGTCATCAAGTCCACGTGGCAGTCAAGTTTTACTCTCTCTAATTAATTTAATATTTTCCGTACATCATCATCCCTAATTAATTAATATTTAATCTTAGTAAATCTCTAAGCTAATTTCAGCCTAAACTACAGCTAATTTTAATTTTAATTTTAATTTTTTCATAATTTATGTGCAATTTTAGCCTTTATATAAAAATAATAATAAATTAGGATAAGATATTAATTAATTAATTAATACACTTGTTTTAAAAAAGAAGTTAGATAGACTTAACTAGTTAGAGTGAGTACAAATAAGTACCCCCTAAGCAAGCAACCTTTGAATTGTCTCACTATGTCCACTTGCCTAAACTTGAATTTAATATTAAATCTTATACTATAATTATTATTTATACAATATTTTTGTGTTGTCATTTTCATTGTCACTACCCTACATCACAACATGCTATTTTTTTTTTAAATAAGTTCATATTTTATTTGTTTTATGAAACTTCAAAAAATACAGGAGAGATCTTTTTTGCCGAATAATTAAATTTAATGTCTATATTTATTTTACATATAATTTATTTATTTATCAAGTATTGTAAATTTCTAAATCTTTTTATTTTTTCTTCTTTTTTTTTAATTTTTGTATATTTTCAAGTTGTGATCGCAGAGACGACAGTAATGCTTATTTAAATTCTAATTTTTTTTTGGGGCAATACTCACAACCTAGTCCAAAATCAAAAATCTTTTCATGACTATGTATCGTTTTAATTTTGGTTGCTCAAATGAAATGGTGGAGTGCTTTGTGTCTATAAATGTTTTGTAATGTAGTTATGAATGGACCACTTTGATTGGATTAATTGCAAAATCTCACATGAAGATGATGGCTTGGTTGAAAATTTTGACCAATTTTGTCTAGTATTATACAAAATGAGGTACTATTTTGTCTTCATTAGAAGAAGACAAGTATTTCTAAGATTGGTCTTCTTAATACCACTCTAGTTTTTGATTTAGACACTAAATAAAGTGGATATTATAACACATTTAACCATGTTACACAAAATATCTACGATATACACACACACACACACGTAGGAATCGTGTGTGTTTCTCGATTCATCATTTCGATTACGTTATGAAAAGTGTAGTTTTTCGAACATCAACGAAATTGGAAAACATGGTGTAAAACGTTGTCTTTTAATGTCTATAGTCACGTGACGTTGTATCTTTTTGTAGTTACTAGTTAATGTTCATGAGCATGTGCGTGTTATTGTTGCATAATAATAAAATTTTTGATCATTTTATTATTGAAATAATAAAATAATTATATTTTTCTTTTAATTTTTCATATTTGAATCATTAGCCTCGACTGATCGAAGCGTAAGCAACCTTAATTGTTCGTAGTACTTGCTAACCACATAAACCAGTTTTGGTGGTGGCTAGGCTCGACCATAAACACTATGTAAGACTCGGGTTAGTATTAAACTTTTCATTTATTTACGATTTTCGAACAAATTGAGGTTCTGAAACAAGTACGATTAATAGTAAGCCGAACAACATTAGCATATATACACACTCATAATTCTATTATCGAATGTACTTAAATAACACCTAATAAAAGAGAAGAAAGTCATTTCATGAAGTAGTCATTCCACGATCTAAATGTACGAGACAACATCGCGCGATAACACGATGTGTTATCAGAGCAACACGAGACTAAGATAATTAGAGGGCTCAAACGAGCCTAGTAAGGTGAGCTAAGTCTAGAAAAAGCCCACTTTTACAAGCCTAACAATTCAAACCCATTGGACCTAATGAGTTGAGCCTGCATTTAAGTTTACTATTTTTTCATTTAAAATCATTAAAATATAAAGGGTAAATGACAAATCAACCATCGTAGTTTAAGATTAATGACAAGTCAACTACTATGGTATTTTTTTTAACAAATTAACCACTCACGTATGTTAAAATAACAAATCCAACATCACGTAGACGTTTAACGTTAAAATGCCAACATCCGAACGCCGGAACGACTCGTTCCGGCGTTTTGAAGAATTCAGAACGCCCAACGCGGGGCATTCTGAATTTCTGAAGAATTTAGAACGCCCAACACGGGGCGTTATGAATTTCTGAAGAATTCAGAACGCCCAACGCGGGGCATTCTGAATTTCTAAAGAATTTAGAACGCCCAACGCGGGGCGTTCTGAATTTCTAAAGAATTCAGAACGATTTCGCGGCGTCTCATCTTCCCGGCCTGTCCATTTCTGTTTTCAGCGAATTTTACGGTCTCTTATGGCTAGAGACTGCGAGAAATCGCAGTCCCTAGAGGAAGAGATCGCGAAATTCGCGATCCCTCGAGCAACTAGGGACCGCGAAATTCCTGGTCCATGGAGCAACGAGGGACCGCAAATTTCGCAGTCTCTGGACAAACCAGGGACCCCAAAAACCATGATCCCTAGAGAGAGAGAGAGAGAGAGACCGCATAATTGTGCGGCCTCTTATGCGGCATCTCAAAAGTAAGAGAGAGAGAGAGACTCTCTCTCTCTCTCTAGGGACCGCGCATTTTACGGTCCCTCGTTGCTCTAGGGACCTCGAATTTTGCAGTCCCTAGTTGCTCAAGGAATCGCGAGGGACCGCAATTTTTGCGGTCCCTGGTTTCTCCAGGGACCGCGATTTTGCGGTCCCTCGTTGCTCCAGGGATCGCGAATTTTGCGGTCCCTAGTTGCTCAAGGGATCCCGAATTTCGCAGTCCCTTGCTCCAGGGACTGCGATTTCTCGCAGTCTCTAGCCATAAAAGACCACGAAATTCGCTGTGTCTGAAAACAGAAATGGACAGATCGCGAAGATGAGAAGCCGCGAAATCATTCTGAATTCTTCAAAAATTCAGAACGCCCCGCGTTGGGCGTTCTGAATTCTTGAAAACATCGGAGCGGGTCGTTCCGGCATTCGAACGTTGGCATTTTAACGTTAAACGTCTACGTGATGTTGGATTTTTTATTTTAACATACGTGAGTGGTTAATTTGTTAAAAAAAATATCATAGTGATTGACTTGTCATTGAACTCAAATCACAATGGTTGATTTGCCATTTACCCAAATATAAATGTTTGTTTTCTCATTAAATTAAGTTAATTATTTATAATTTTGTTATAGTATTAGTATATATTTTCTCATTAAATTAAGTTAATTATTCATAATTTTGTTATAGTATTAGTATATACTATTGAATTAATTAATTAATATATAAGAAGAGAATATCAACCAACTAAATTTTTAATATTAGGGAAAATGACAAATCAACCATCGTGGTTTGTAATCAATGACAAGTCAACCACTGTGGTATGTTTTCTAACAAGTTAACCACCAACATATGTGAAAATGACAAATGCACCAACGCTGTCCGTTAAAAAAAGCTGATGGCCCCACAATGTATGCCTGGACGCCGCGGCGTTCAGGCCAAAATGATTTTGAATTTAAAAATATATATATATATATATATATATACCTAAATTTCACCCAATTTCAATTTCACCAAATTTGCTTTCGCCTTCACACAATCGGCAGAGAGCTACGAGCAGCGACCCGACGAGCGGCGAGCTACGAGCAGCGACCCGACGAGCTACGAGCAGCGACCCGACGAGTCAGCCGACGGAACCGCGACGAGCGAACCAGCCGACGACGACCGACTTTCGTCCGGCCGAAAGGCGAGCAGCGCCCGAACGACGAACGGGTGTCGAACCCCCTAGTGATTAGGACAGTGCCGACGATTTGCCGCTCTCCATTTTTTTGATTGAGGTATAAATGTCGATTCTTAGTTTTTGGTTGAAGAGAAAATAGCCGATCGTGTTTTGATTTTTGGGTTCTGATCTACCGCATTTACATTGTTGTGTTATGTCATTTTGCGCTGGCATTGATAATGTTGCGATTTGGTTCAATTGTTTTGGCTGGAAAAATTGGTTTTGATTGCGTGATAAACTTTTAGATGTTATTGTCTTGCTTTTCGTTTATTGAATAGTAGGGGAGAAAGAAAATTATGGATTTATTGAATGTGTTGGTTAATGCTCCTGAACTATTGTTGAGTTTGGTTCACACCTAGCTGTTATTATTTTGCTCTCAGACTATAGGTGAAAACTAGGAATTTAGATGTTGGTCTTGTTTAAAGGTGAAACCATAGTGTACATTAAGATTGTTGTATTGGTGAAGGTTTTAAGGACTTATACCATGCAAGAAATATTCAAGTTAAACTTTTGTTTAAATTTGTAAATCGATAGTTATAGCTTGAAATTATATTGGAGATAAGTATTGGGGTAATAATCTGTTATCGGAAATGAATTTGGAATTTTGTTTTTGTTCCATTACATTTTTTATTATCCAAGCGACGCTATGAGAAAATACTGTTATGCTAACTTAGACATGTTGTGTGGGTTATTATATTGCAGGTTGGTGAATTACTCTCAACTATCAGAATGCAATCCCGGACTAAGAAATTGACCTCGAAGCGTGGGAAGGCAACGATGGAGGCAGTTGAACCCGTTCAAACTGCGTCGTTCGAAGCCGATGCAGTGGCAGCGGTGGAAGAAACCGCTGAGCCTGAAGAAGGAGAAGTCGGATGCTCCTTGGTCCCGTTCCAACCCGTTCAAGTGGGTTCAAGGTCCAAACTATATTGGAACCCGAATTGCAAAGCACGGTACGTAGAAGATATACAACACCGTAGAATTATTGTGTCAAAGATAGTAGATTTGGACTCATTCGCAGGGATGGGAATTGATCGTATGCTTGAGGCTGCTGGGTTAGCCGGGTTGTGCCGGATGAGGGGCAGTTATTGCGAGAGAGTTATATGATTGTTTTATGCAAATTTGAGAATTTCCACCCAACCATTAGAGGTGCATACATATATTTTTGGAAAGGAGGTTAGGTTCACTTCCAATGATGTTAACATTATGCTTGGATGTGTGTTGGAGGAGCCAAGCGATGAATATTATCATATGGCTCAGGAGCCACCATTCGTCAAACAAGGACGTGGGTTAGCGGTGATTAGATTGTTGCATAAGGATCCCGAGGTTGCCGAGTACAGCAAGCCAAAGGGCAAGGAGTTGAATGCCTTAGCTTGATTGATCCACCTGATAATGACGTACACAATTTTGCCTCGAAATGGGCATCGACACCTTGTTACTAGCATGGATCTCTATATGCTAGAGAAAGTGTTCACGGGACAAAAGGTGGACATCGGATATATTATCGTGAGCCACATGCAAGAGGTGCTCAACAACTCAGCGAAGTCACTGCCGTACAACTGGCTCATCCAGAGTATCGTTGAGCAGTTTGGGGTCCCCATCCCGCAGACGGAACCTAGAATTGAAGAGTCGGTCAATGACATTTACAACAATTCATTATTGGACCGAATGGGTATCACCCAAACTGGAGGGGAATGGATGCGCAAGTCCAAGAAGGAAGCAACACATCCACCCCTGTCAGAGCCTAGGCATTCAGTCCCGTTGCATGAACAACCTCCTCCTCCTCAGTCATCTCACTTTAGTTCGATGCCTGATGAGACGTTCGCTTGGATGAGCAGGATGGAGGAGCTCCATCATATGTCCATGACCCAAATGCACAAAATGCAGGAGCAGCTGCAAATGCAACAAGTCCAAATACAAGAAGCGGCCAAGCTCGCAGAAGATAGGTGGGCCATAGCACAACAATGGCATATGCAATCTGCCGAGTGGCATCATGAGATGGTGGCAGCCCTTAACCCAGGTGAGAGGCGATCAACCCATTTAGCATCCACGTCATCCTCCTCTGACGCACCACATACGACATTCCGATTGTAAGTTCATTCCGTTGAACGCGATTCCACTTTTTACTTTATTTTGTTTCATGTAATGACATGTTTTTAATTGGCAGAAACTTTGTTGGAAGTAGCCAACGTATTCCTCCAGCCGTGCCTCTCGGGCCACCGCCCCTTAAAACTGTGCGCGTGGTATGTCTTTCATTTCGGTATATATGTGTGTTCATTAATGTTTACGCTCACCCTTTTTTGACATTTGGTTGCAGGCGCATGATTTGATGAGTAAGTTCAAGGATTATTGCCTCGGGAATCTTCGAAGGAACATAGAGACATGCGCAGTTCTTGGGGGAAAGCTGACCAACAATGAGTACGTCGTCAGCGATATCATCTTCCCGGATCAGAACGGCACGGCAGATACTGTGAGAGGCCTTCGTTGTGTGCTAGTTTATAAGCTTTTATCTGAGTACTCATCCAAACTTATATGCAGTGCTATGCGGCGGACGGCGCAGACGAACATGTTTTCAGATATCAACATGAACACGATCTACTCACTGTAGGATGGATTCACATAAGTATTCATCTCGCGTCTCCAGGTTGTTGTTAATGTTTATTGAGATCATATAATGCGTTGTTTACATTGCAGACACATCCGAGACATGAATGTTTTATGTCGTCCGTTGACCTGCACCAGCAATTCGCTTACCAGAAATTACTGCCGGAATCAATCTCCATTATCGTAGCTCCCACCGACAAACAACGGTAAGAAGTTTCCCTTGTGTACATTCTTAATATTGTTTTCCACGTAATTGACCGCCAATTGTTCCCTTTGCATTACAGGTCGTTCGGCGTCTTCCGGTGTACCCCTGCGGGGATGGAGGTGATAGGACAGTGCAATATTAAGGAACAATTCCACCTGCACGAACCTACAACCTTTCAGTATGAGGGTCCGTTGTTCACCCGAGCAGATAGAGTATTTCTTGACCCGCACTTATCGTTTCTGATCACGGATTTGCGCCCGAAACCGACCAGGAAGAAGAAGGCGTAGTTTAGTTCAATGATATGTTGTTTGGATGTTATGTATAGTTTACATTTAGCGGATGATTTGGATGATACTGGAACTGTTTGAGATTCTTTTTTGTGCAGGATGTACGAGAGTAGCTTTGGGGGAGTAAAGAAACAAGGCACATTATGTCAAAATTTTTAAAAAATTATCAAGTCAGGTCAATTGATTAGTTGTAACGCCCCTGGAATTGAAAAAAATACATTAACTTACTAACACAAAGCTTTTAATTTGCAAAACTTCTTTTTATATCAGAAAAACACAACTTTACATCAGTGGCATTTCACTGTCATCTACATTTGTCGAAAGAAAAAACAATTGTATCACGGTAGGTTAAGGTCCACATTTGTGTACGTTTGTGTGGGAGGACCTTCCGCATCAGACTCCTGCAGATCACATTGAAAAGGAAATGAGCATATTTCAAATAACAATTGAAAGCATAACGTGATAATGCACGGACCTGCGTCTCATGAACTCTATCAGGAACTGTCTCAGACACTCGAGAAGGAATTGTCTCAGGGACTAGGGAAGCAATTGTCTCGGGAGCTGTCTCGGGGACTCTGAACCCCATAAAGGTGTCCTCCGACCGTCCTCTGCCGCCTCTGCCTCTCCCTCTATTGCCTCTGCCAGCCCCTGCACTGGACTGGCCTCCCCCTTCGCAAGTGCGGGCATTGTGCCCCACACTCCCACACCGCCCACAAGTGACGTTCAAATGTCTTCTGCTTAGCACTGTCCGACTGGGGGCCTCGTCCACATCCCGTATTCTACGGACGCGCGGCCTTCCTGGAAGCCTTTTAAAATGTGGTGGGGTAATTGGATCAAGATTCGTCACAGGAGGCCACTCGATTGGTCCATTAAGGGGGCGGAGAAAGTGGGAGTACATCACCATGTATGTTTCCCGGTGATAGCACCAATGCAAAAAATCCTCAGGAGATCTCCTCATGAAGTGAATGCACGGGATTGCATGCACACACGGGATGCCGGTCAACTCCCACCGGTAACATGTACAAGTACACATTTCCAAATTAACAGAGTACATGTCGGTACCGTTTGTGACCTCAAACTGGGCAGCTCCTGCAAACTGGGGGCTCCAATTTCTACTGGCATGTTGTACTTTGGCGAGGCGGTTGCTGATCATTGGACACAACCGTTCAGTCGACTGAGCCATCTTTTCATTTTTTTTGACGATCCTACCCATGATGCCCTTTCGAATGATCTGGAACATACTTTGAATTGGTTTGTCCCGGGCGGGTAGGATGCAGGCATTGAAGGACTCGCTGAGTTTCTTGAGGCTTATGTCGCACTTTGGGATCGAAGAGAAGGCATGTTTGGCCCAGCATGTCGCCTCTATTCCACGTAAATAGTCATGGGCCGCCGGGTCAAGGACACATAACTTGGCCATCTCTTTCTCAAATTGCCTCACTGTTGTGGCTCTTGATGCTGCCCACATTGCATCTTTCAACAACCTGCCTTTAAATTGTTTTTGAAAATTGGCATACAGGTGTCGGATGCAAAACCGCTGGTCTGCTTGCCATGCCACCTCTCTCACAGCTGGCACTAGTCCCTGCAAAGATTCATAATATGAGACAGACATTGGTAATATATGACAAACATAAACACATAATGCAAAAGCAGTGAATAACACCTTACCTTTTGTCGATCAGAAATAATCGTCCACCCATTGTCAGATGGGGTGTTTAGATCATCCAGCAACAATTCTAGAAACCACCTCCATGGAGCCCTATTTTCTGCTTCAACGACGGCTACAGCAATCGGGTACATACCATCGTTCCCGTCGATGGTGACAGCAGTAAGCAGTTGCCCCGGAGTCGCTCCCTTCAAGTGGCAGCCATCTAAACAAATAACAGGTCTACCACCATTCAGCACTGCCCTTTTGCATGCATCCAAGCACATGTACATCCTTTTAAATACACTCATATCGAGGTCAACACGCAGTGAACTTCCGGGATTCGACCTCCGAATCTCCTCAGCATAGGACCATATGAGCTTGTATTGCTCATTGGCATTCCCTTCGTTAATTTTCTTAGCCGCATTTCTTGCCCTTCTAGCAAGGCTGGATGTGATGTTGACGTTGAAGTCCTTCCTGACAGTCTCAATTATGGAAGATATGTCCCAGTTGGCCTGACTTTTAAATCTGTCCAAGTAATGCGTTGCCACCCATTTGGCTGTGGCATGGCGGCTTTCCATCTGTCTGGAGCATGTGTGAACGTCGTTGTATATCTTTATTTGAAACTTCATTTCATTTTTTATTTGTGAGGCGTGCAGCCGCCACATGCACCCTTCTTAACAAGCAGCTCTCAATCAATGCGCATCACTGTGGGTGAATTTTATCCCGTACCCATTATTCATTGCATAATCAACAATTTCTTCTCTAATTTTATTCAATGAACTATATTTTTTGCCAAGCCCCCCATATCAACAAATGTGCACTCTGCTTCTGGTTGGCGTCTCAGTCTACTCTCTGCCATGTCCATCTCTTCATCACTAGTGGATTGGCATGCTGATCAGAGTTCCTCATCGTCCTCTTCGTTTAAATTTGCTGAGACAGAATGCAAAATAATAGCAACTTCGTTTCCAAGGCCACGTACCTCCTCATTGGCCAATAATGTCTCTGAAGGGCCCACTTGAGCTTCACGGTTAATACCAGCTTCTGCAACACTCCAAGATGCCATTTTTTTCAACAAATTCTTCAACTTTTCCAAAATCCCTTTCTCTACTCGCTTCAGCGCCGCTCAGACTTCTCTAGGGTTAGCTAATAAAGGGAAAACGACAGAATACATGCGAATATCGCAGACCGCTGGGATTATGTATTCTGCTGAATTAACAGAGGGACGCAAATGGCCTGGACGCAAATTGCCTGGACGCCGCGGCAACCAGAAGTTGCCTGGACGCAAATTAACGGACAGCGATGGTTCATTTGTCATTTTCACATATGTTGGTGGTTAACTTGTTAGAAAACATACCACAGTAGTTGACTTGTCATTGATCGCAAACCACGATGGTTGATTTGTCATTTTCCCTTTTTAATAAATGATAGTATTTTAGATACATACAACTAATTAAATAAGAGAAATTAACAAAATAACTACTGTACTATAGAATCAATGACAAATTAAATACTGAATAATTTTTGCTAACAATTTAAACTCTGAACTATGATAAATGAATGGATGAAACATCGCCGTTAACTTTCTGAGAACTCGAGAGTTAATATTCATGGAAAAAACTCAATAACTCATGATTTTAGAGATTTCAGTAGAAAATAGTTAATACACATAGAGAATGTATTTGAGAAAATACAGTATAAGTTGACTTTAATTTTTTTTTAGTTTTATAATTAAGAAGATTTTGTAAAATAATATATAATATTTTAGATTTTGAATGATTTAGAATTGTTTTACTTCCTATTGGAGAATCACAACTTGTTTGTGTTTTTCTGCGAAGAAGACAATCTGCAGAATTTCCTCTGCGAAAAGACAAAGAAAGACGACTTTTCGCAAAAGATAAACGACTTTTATGAGTATAATTTCTAGGACTCACTTTTCGTTTCTACAGCAGAAAGACAACGTTACGCAGAGTAACGACAACGTTTTTAACGGCAAATGTGACAACAATATTTTTTGAGTTTGTTTTTCATAGTTTAATAATTAAATTGTTAGTAAAAATACTTTAATGATTGACTTGTAATTCATCACAAAATACGATGGATTTGTTAATTTTTGGTTAAAAAAAATATGTATATACTTTTTTAAAACATTAAATAGTTTATATTTTAAACTAATATTCATGATTTTGAGGCTTTTCTGAAAGGCTTTTTGCAAGAGAAAGCCCATTTAGAGCTTCTCTCTTTCTCTCAAACATGTATTCTAGATATTTTTATGGATCCCAGATAAGGAAGGAACTCATCTTCCGTCTTCGTCTTCAATCTTCATCCTCTACCTTCCGCCATGCTTGCTGCAACAGTGAATTCTCTCATACCCATTCCTCCATTCCACAAACCCACTCACACTTCTTTCCTCTTCTTCCGTTCCCGTTCTCTCTCCACTCCCTCTCCAAAACCCATCTCTGCAACTCTCACCCCCTCTAGTTCTACACAACAAACCCTCTACCAGCCTTTCCGCCCTCCTCCCTCCCCTCTCCCATCTCAATACACCACTCTCGACGTCTCCGGTCGCCTCGAGATCCTTAGTAATCGCCTCGGCCTCTGGTTCGAGTATGCTGCTCTCATTCCGTTTCTGATGCGGGAAGGATTCACCCCCTCGTCCATCGAAGAAGCCACAGGAATCACAGGCGTCGAGCAGAACCGCCTCGTTGTCGCTACCCAAGTGCGGGAGTCCCTCGTCCAGTCCGGCACCGATCCCGAGGTGGTTTCGGCTTTCGACACCGGAGGAGCCGAACTACTTTACGAGATTCGACTTCTGAGCGTGAATCAGCGAGCTGCTGCCGTTAAGTATATTTTGGCGAATGGACTAGATGGAAAAGGAGCTCAAGAACTAGCTCGATCTATGAAAGATTTCCCTCGCCGGAGAGGAGACAAAGGATGGGATAAATTTGATTATACTCTTCCGGGAGATTGTCTATCGTTTATGTATTTGAGGCAAAGTAGAGAGCATTCGAATCCATCACAACCCAGAACGTCGTTTCTGGAAGAAGCCCTAAGAGTTGCAGAATCAGAAATGGCGAAGAAAATAGTAGCCATGGAATTAGGCGGAAGTGACGATAAAGAAACAGATGGGGGACTTCTGTCCGAAGTCCGTGTTCCTGTTGTGCGGATGAAAATGGGCGAGGTCGCAGAGGCGACTTCTGTAGTTGTACTGCCTGTTTGCAGGGGAGAACAGAGAGAAAAGGAAATCGCAGAAGCGCCATGGGAGTGCAAAAGCGAAGGTGCTTTTGGCGTTGTGGTTGCAGAAAAAGAATGGAGGAGATGGGTAGTGCTCCCACGTTGGGAGCCATTGGTGGGACTCGGAAGAGGTGGAGTGGCGGTAGCTTTAAGAGATGCAAGGGCTCTGCCTTGGAAAGCGAAGAGGTGGTATCAAGAGGAACCCATTTTGGTCGTATTGGATCGAGAGAGAAAGCAAATTGTTGCAGACGAGGGATTCTATTTAACCTCCATTGATGGTAAAGATGGAAGCTTGAATGTCGAGAGAGGACACGCTTTGAAGGAAAGGGGAGTGAGAGAGAGCTTAGGCACTGTGGTTTTGGTCGTGAGGCCCGAAAGAGATGACGATGATCAAATCAGGGATGAGGAATGGGATTAGACGTCTGCAACAATTACATCCTCACTGATATGAAACCTGTCAACAATGGAGGATGATACAAAATGGATCCATTTCAAGACCCTTCAAACTGATTCTTGCCAATTTATAGCTTCCCTTTTTTTCTTTCTTCATTTTCGTATCAAGCCAATGTAAACTTCACTGTGCATCAAGGGTCACAGAAAATAGTGAAGACCTCAATATTGATTGAAATACTTCAAATTTGAGTCCACAAACAAACAATATTATTGTTTACAGGAGGAATAAGCGATCCAATGATATTCAGGCCGATTCTAACTTAGACTAATTGCAGGCAGTCAATCGAAAAAGCTAATCGCCTCACAAACATGCAGTCTTCTTTTTGTCTTCAAAGGTATGTCCTGGAAGACAATTGCTTCTTTTAAGCAAATTTTTGCTCCAACCAATGTTTGGGTCTGATCATTGAGTCTCACAAACCTCACCACAATCTTCAATAACGACTGATTCTAAAGTCGTCCCACCATCCGAACCAACCTTCTCCATTGCCTTGACAACACTGTATCCATCTACAACTTTTCCAAATACAACATGCTTTCCATCCAACCATGAAGTTTTCTCGGTGCAGATGAAAAATTGAGAACCGTTGGTGTGTGGTCCAGCATTAGCCATGGACAGAATTCCCGGTCCTGTGTGTCTCAGCTTGAAGTTTTCATCGGCAAATTTTGATCCGTAAATTGATTCTCCTCCGGTTCCATTACCCTTCGTGAAATCTCCACCTTGACACATGAAGTTTGGGATTATACGATGAAATTTTGAGCCCTTGTAGTGCAGGGGCTTCCCTGATATTCCAATCCCTTTCTCTCCTGTGCAGAGAGCTCTAAAATTTTCAGCCGTTTTTGGAGTAGTGTCTGCAAATAGCTCCATCACAATTCGACCCCCTTTCATTTTTCCAATTACAATGTCAAAGAAAACCTTTGGGTTGGACATTTTGGCTCAGAACAGTCAGCTCGGTTTTCTGTAAAATGAGAAAAGGAACTCCATAAAACCATGGTTCTTACCAAATGAAAAATACAAGCTTCACATGAAGCTAAAAATCACTTTAAAAATCAAAGCTATACGTTCCTAAGATAAAGAAAAAAGTTCTTCAGCATAGTAGAGAACTACAAATGAGCCGTATAGAAAATAGTTTCTAAATCACCACAAGCCCTACAATAAACCAAAATATTACCACAAGTTAAAATTAAAACGTAGTTCACTTTCCTGGAAATGTTTAATAGCATAAAAGACATGCAGACATATGCATATCCAGATATACTCAAATGAAACGAAAATTCAACTAAAAGGATTAAGTACCGAGGTGATGCCTAATAAAATCCAAAAGGGCAATTCAAGAAGGTACAGATTGAAAGATGGACTTACTTCCAATCAAATACATAAATTAACACTCGCTTTAAGCTTCTTTACGAAAGAATGTAGAACACTTACACCTGTTAATTTCCTACACCCAAATTACCCCTTCTCATATCCATAGAAGTATCGTCAGAATTCCACAAAAATAATAGAATTGAAAAACAAATTATCTAGGAGTTCAAACAAGAGGAAAAGTATAACTTATGCATGAATGGGCCGGAAAATGTATCATCACCCAACAGCAAGTCCTCAAGCGAATAGGAAATCATCAAGAAGACATAAAAAGAGCCATGATTAAATCATTTTGCACAAGCTTTGAGCTCCACAGGCTACAACAATCCACCCGGAAGCCTTCGATATGTGCTTCGGAGAAAAGAGCATAGACATTTCGACAACAAACTGTGAATGAAATACACAGCAAAAGAAGCCATAGAAACAAAAACAAATTGCAGCGAAGAGGACGACGAAATCACACACCTTTGAGCAACGAATCTGGAAGAACGAAACAGCAGCTGCATTTCGTTGGGGCATTTAAATAGACGAACCGATCAGGGTTTAGGTTTTAATTTATTGGTATTTTGTAGATTCATCCCTAAACTCCTCTAAAATACCTCTTTTGCCCCAAAACTCTTTTGAGCATGTTTTTTGGTGTTTATTTCAAATTTCTTGTTAATACTGTTTTGGAATATCTTACAAAAAAAAAAAAAAGGAAATTAACAAAACAACCACTGTACTTTGAGATCAATAACAAGTCAATCACTGAATAATTTTTGTTAACAAATAAGATACTCAACTATAAAAAATGAACGAGACAAATATCACTGTTAATTTGATAGAAATGACTCAACCATATCATTTCAGAGAACTCGTAGTGAAAAAGAATTAATACCCATGAAAAACTCCAAAAACTCGTGATTTCAAATACTTTTAGTGAAAAAGAGCTAAAATTCATAGAAAATAGATTTGAAAAAATACTGTATAAATTGATTTTAATTTTTTTTTTTTATAATTTAAAAAATATAAAATATTTTAGATGTCGGATGATTTAAAATTATTTACTGTCCATGGAAAAATCACAACTTATCTGTGCTTTTTTACGAAAAAGACAATAAATTTATTGCTTATTTGCATAGAAAAGATACAAAGGAAAATCATATTTTCTTAACTCTATTTCAAGGATTCACTTTCCGTAGCAAAAAGACAATGTTCCACAATGAAATAACAGTTTTTTTTTTAACAAAAGACATTCATTTCTCATAATTCAATGTTTAAGTTATTAGTAAAAATTATTCGATAATTAACTTATCATTGATTTATAATTAAGAAATTGTTTTGTTAATTTCTCAAAAATAAGATACTAAATGTTATTTATTTAAGGTCTTGATTTTAATAACCACCATCAAATTGCCAACGTTAATTATTGGTTAGATAATTAATCAATTAGATTTGAAAATAATAACTTATTGTGATCATGAAAATGATGCTTGCATAAAATGACCCATTGTGCATTTGAAAGCACCGTTGTCGATGAGTTTTATCACTTCGTGATCAAAAATTGAAACTCAATTTGTAATTTTGTATATTGTGATCCCACTAGCTTCTTCATTCTAATTGCTTCAAGAAAATGGCATTATTATCTATGCATAGTCTCTTATTTTAAGCTTATTCAAGATGATTATATATAAATTAATTTTTTTTTTCTTTTACATAAATAAAGAAAAACAATACCATTGTAACATCTTCAATCTTCTTATTGTCCGCTTTGGGTCGAAGCCTGCACGATTTTGTTATTAAAATTAGTCTAAAACACATAAACCATACATTTTTCACCCTTTCAAGCGATGTGAGATTGTGTATTTTCCACGCTATCATTACAAACCGAAATCCTATGCATTTGATGGTTGTTAGAGAAAGGAATTACAAACATCCATACTAGTTAATCAAAAAATTTGCCTAAATTGTCAAATATAAACAATCAAAAATTTGATTGTGTTGGATTTGAAGTTAATGTTGATAGATAAATCCCAAGAAACAGCTCAATTTGATAAATTTAAGAAACAATGAAGGTTGAGCTCAGTATTTTTACTCACAACAGATATCAACAATACCCAACTGCTATGGGATGATAAGAGGATCAAACTCCATTTTCATCTCAAAAGAAACTGAATTCGTGTATATCAACAGCTCTAAAGAATTCAAGATAAGAGCATCTTACTTGAACTTGGTACTCTTTAGAACATGCATCCACTTTGGGCTACCCGACTAATGAATACTCTTTTTCACTACCCAATTGGTAAATTTTAAGTAGAAAAAAGAGAGCAATAGTAATAAAACCGGAATGGTCAAATGAAACTTACCAAGAAATTATGACAAGTTCTTGGTTTCTGGTGACCGACTCCGATCCACTGTTCCCCTCTCTTCACCAATCCATCACTTAACTCAAGACAGTTGTATTTTCTTTTCTGGCTCTTCTTGTGGTGGTTGGTTGTTTGTCTTTTGTTTCAAAGATAAATTCTACAGCTGCTTTAAAAAGCTATCGATAAATGTGATGGATGAGCTATGAATTAATAATTCTCAAAGTTAAATAGCTCCCATACACCACAAGAACAATAGTCTGATTCCTCGTACCCATATCTCAATTGATCTTCACTGAAAAGATGTATTAAGTGCGAAATCTTAAAATCACAAGAAAAATGTTTTATGATAATAAAAACAGATATTTTTTGAAGCTTCAGATTAGCATTTTGGCACATTCTTCATAGCAACAACAACCCATGTAGGAAGTCCTACACAGTGCGCATTATATATTGTTGCAGCTCATGCCCTAATGATTGTCATCATCAGCCCGTCCCAAAATCAGCCCAGAACTTGCGCTCAAAAAATCAAGAAATAAAATGAAACTCATGGACAGTTTGGAACTTCGGAATACCTTAACTATGAGCTTTCAGAGAAAATCAGTATAGAACTTCGGAACTTCTGGTAATCGACAGTAGTTCAAATAGATCTTATGAGGGCTTTTGGAACTTCCCATGAATCCATACCCTTTCCATTAGCTTTCCATTTCCACGGTTTGAAGACTTAACACAACAATAGTCTAGCTCAAGCTGCCAAAAGCATTAAAACATCAAAACAAGTTTATGTCAATTCTTAGTTCTAAACTTACAGGTTTTGCAATAAAATTTTAAAATTCGAATAACCCTTTGGTTACTATGTTGTTGCGACAGTTCATTGTTTCTTTTTTGATCCACCATAAAATTTCACATTAATCTTATTCTCAAAGTTAAATTAGTACCTCATTGAAGCCTTGGCTGACAAACAAATCTCTAACACTTTCTAAAGAGAAAAAATAGGACCGAGTTCCATCCACTCTCATGTACTCTCTGAACCCAACAATTTGATTTGGCTTAAAACGAAGCATCGTCATGTCATATAGCCCTGTGTAAAACAATCAGATCACTTTCATTAGATGTTAAAACTATTAAAACACATTAAAAGGGGAATATAAATAAACAAGTGAATCAATACTCAAGCATAATTCTAATTGATTAAAACTTTTACGCACAATTCAAGAATTATCTTTTCGTTATCGAATTACCATAATCTCGAAATAAGAGGAGGCCTCCGGGTTTCAAAATTGAAAATAATTCCTTGATTGATGATGGCACCTTCTGAGGGGAAATCGCTGATAGTGTAAATATCTGCAATTTGCAATCCCCAATAAAATCTAGTCAAAAACTGAATTGTCCTGACAAAAGAACTAATCTAGATGCTGATTTCCATCTCAAAGGAACATTTAAAAAAAAACATATCAACAGTTTAGAATCAACTAAATAACCCACATACCAAAGTCACAAACTCAACACCACCAATGCAGCATTGGCGTCCTTCTGATGAAACCATTATGCCAGATTCAACTTCTTCATCCCCATTAACACCTGAAAAGGTAAATTTAGTGCTTGAGTTAGTAATGGGCTTGAGGAATTATTTTATAGAGAATAAGGGCAATATTGAGGTAGGCAAAGAAAATAATTAAACCTGAAGAACAGATCAGTGGTTTTCGCAAAAGAATTTCACGGCAATTATTGCAGGCCAACCATGTTGGAAACTGACTACAAGAAAAATCACAGAAGAATGGGTTGAAACGATTTTGTACAGATGTAATAGCTGCGGAGTTTATAATCTCTTTTGCTCTTTCAAGAGTTTCCACGCTGCAGTCACATGCATAGATAACGATATTCTCATTCCCACTACAAAGAAGATAGTATTCACGTCATCAAAATATGTTCATTTGTAGCAACACCTATCCAGCTTATAAGTGAACAAGATATGTTATTCATAAGAGTGGTTCTCTCCATCTGTTCCTACCATTTCCACAGACTCTATCGGAACAAGTTATATATTAGGGAAAGAAAAAGAAAAGAAAGACAAGAAATTTTCACAAACCAACGTCTAAGCTATTCATTTAAATTGTCTTCAACAAACAAGTCACGAAAAGAATATAATCAATCAAGAAATAAAGAAAGATGGAAACTAGAAAGAGAATAACCGCATTTGTTTAAAAGGAAGTCGGAACTATCAAGTTACAATTGCATACTTACTCAGTGCATTAGCTTTCAAATCACAAGGACAGAGAAACGGGTCATAGAAACAGATAGTAAACCATCTTTCAAAATGTTTTCACATCATGATATTACTTAATCACAAATTATTTCAGCTTCAAAAAGATCCAATGCACGGCAAACGTCAAAAACAGGTTGAACTTACCGCAATATTGGAAGAACAGTGCTGCCATTACCGCAACCCACCTCTAACACTTTAGAGAACTTTTTACAGGAAACTAATTCTGGAAATTCTTTCAGTAGGTACCGCCTCTCCTGTATCAATAAATCAAAACACATGAAGCGAGAAAATGTAAAAATAAAAGCATTTGCGTTGATGGAAACCCATAAATCTCTCTAATTTCCACCCCCAATTTTTCCAGGCATCCAAACAAGACAAAACATAAATCAAATGAGAACTGATAATCCGTTTAAACCTTGAAGAATTTCCCGGAGGAGTGACGGCGATGAAAACGCTTCCACGCTGCCGAATCCGCTTCTTCCTGGAAAGAACTTCCGGGAACTGGAGATACAGATTCGGATGGCTCAAACGGAACCAAATGACAACGTAACTCGGCATCGCTTTCAACCCTGGCTTTAAGGTCGCTCCATTCGAAATCCTTACAGAAATATTCCGCCGCTTCCGCCATTTCCCACCCTTTCGTCCTTTCTTCTGCGGATAAGAGGTTTCATACGTAAACCCTAAATGAGGAAAAAAAATAAAAAAAATGTTAGAAAAATAGACATTTATTTTGTTTTTGGAAATTAACAAAACAACTAAGTAAATTATGTGATTAACTACTAAATAATTTTTATTAATAAATAAAATATTTAACTATAAAAAATGAATGAAACAAAAATTATTGTTACGTTTTCTATTAAAAAAAAATTTCTTTATATTGCAGAACGTTGTTTTTCCGCAGCAGAGATGAGTCTTGGAAATAGGACTCACGAATATTACTTTATGCTGCGAAAAGTGAGTCATTGGGGATGAGAATTGGACGACGAAGACGGACCCAGAAGAGAAAATAGAAGACGGTGGTGAGAACTGACTGAGTAAAATCAAGAGGAGGATGTTCGAAAATTGAAAACATGATAATTGTTTTTAACGACAATGAACTAGGAAAAGAAAATAGAAGACGGTGATGAGAACTGCATGAGTGAAATTGAGAAGAGGATGTTCAAAAATTGAAACGTGAGAATTATTTTCGATAATGAAAAGACCCTATTCAAGCTTCTTGGTATCGTCTTCGAGATAAAATTGCTCCAATTATTATGATTTTAACGTAAAATTAAAATAGAATTATAATTATAAAATAATTGGTGGAGATAATTTTAGCTCTTATATCTCCGAGGTAGTTTGAAAGGGTTAGAAATAGACATTTTTATTTGAAGAACTTAGAGAGGCTAACTCACCGCTATAGTGCTAGGCGCAATGCTAGGCCGCATGTCACATTACTAGTGACCATGTGGCGCTAGAATTCACAGCTCGTTCTGGCAAGCCTAATCGGGCCAACGGGCCAATCTGCATGCAGAAGCAACAACGATAATGAAAGACGAATGAGGTTACCCCTAATCGACCCACTCGGAACCCGCTAACACTGATGCTAGAACCTTGAACGCATTTCCCGAATAATCAACGGGCATGAGGGCATTCCCGCCCAAATGCACCAAGACCCCCTTTTGGCTCACTCGTGCCCGCCCATCGTGGCATGCATCACAGCACACCAGGAAATAGCTTACTTAGGGTCGGGGCCCCAGGGGTGGTGGAGAGCTGACACCATGTCTCCCCCAAAAGAGCAATCTGGAACAACTCCGTTGTGGCAAGAGTATACATCCTCTGGTGCGCGAGGAGTCACTTTCTTGTCTGGCAGGCATCGAGCAACCATGTAATGCACATGGATTGCCCCAACTGTTATCTGTGGCCCCTCGATGCTCTCTTGTCGTCACAATCGCCTATGGACATAGTCGGATCATGACGTTGCGCCTAGCTTGGTCTCAAAACGGGCCAAGCAAACTCATTTTTTGTGGTAGCAAGCCCACCTTATTTATCGGTGCGATATATCGTTCATACATTGGTAAAATATTTAGATCGATTGCATGGATCGAAATCATAAAAAAATGCAATTATTCAAGAATTCAGAAGAGAGAATTAAAGAGGAACTCCATTGCAGTGTCTAAATGGTTAGGTTAGCTTTTACAGATCATTGTCCAGTAGATCAGATATGGGAGAGAGAGAAGAAGCTCCCATTTCCATTTTTATGGAAATTAAGCTTCCCAGTTCAAACCCAAAAGTAAGGGGTCAACAGTCCGACGAATGATCGGAGATTCATAAGAACCCTTCACCAGCCAATTGCAGTACTCTCTTGAGTTCATTCGCCAACCCATGAAGAAGAAGAGGCTTCCTAATAACCCCGTTCATCCCCATCTGCAGGCACCTTTCCCATACATGTTCCTCCGCACTTGCTGTCAGCGCGATTATGAACGGCTGATTCCAGCCCGAAAATTTGCGTATTCTCATGGCCACTTCAAACCCGTCTATTTCCGGCATATGAAGATCTAAAAGAACGATTCTTGAAGAATTATCCGCGCTGCTGAACGAGCTCAGACACTCGAATCCGGATGAAAATGCCATCACTTCGCAACCGAGTTTCTCGAGCAGTTTTTTCGTTACGGTTCGATTCACGTCATCGTCGTCGGCCAGCATAACTCGAAGGCCGTTGAAATTCGGGATCGAATTCAGCTCCTCCACTGAGTTCCCGTGCAATTTTTCGAAAGACGGTTGGATTTGAAACCGAAGAACGAGAGTCATGCTTCGAGCAAAGCCGAATGAGTTCAGAGATATCCAGATATCACCTTGCATCATCTGCAGGCAACTTGAAAGATTTAAAGTTTGCATATAAAAGAGATGGGATATAGACAATGCTCAGAGAGGTTACCTTTGCAAGCTTTTTACAGACGGTAAAGCTCAATCCTTCCTTCATTCCATCACCGTTGTGCTTCCAACCAGTAGAATTTATCAGTGAGGTCGATCCCTCGTCTGTATGAAAGCTTTTCGGGCTCATTTCGATTTCGAATTTTATTTGAATGCTCTCGCTGGGCAATCCCGATTTCCACATTTCGAGAAGTTTCCGACAGTTTCCTTTACTCCTGCTCTCTTGAAAAACCCGAAAAGTAACGACCCCACTTCCGTTGTTAATCTTCAGTAGATTACCAATCATGTGCAAGATCACCTGAAAAGTCCTCCTTTCATCTCCGATCACCTTATCCGGCAACGAGCTCTGAACATCAACCGCGAAGCCGAACCCTTTATACACGCAGAAACATTTGGCCAAACAAGAAGCTTCTCTAATCATAGAATGCAGTTGAAACGGCTTCATCTCGAGCGGGATTTGTCCATTTTCTTTCGTCGATATTTCCATCGCGTCGTTTATCAAAGCCGAGAGAACGTTCCCAGTTTTCAGCATGGTGTCGATGATGATTCTCTGCTCGAAGGGCGATTTCGAGTTTTCTTCTTTCAACATCGAGAGCAAACCCAAGATCGAATGCATAGGTCGTCTCATACCGTGACTCATCACCTTCTGGAATGAGTTCCTGGCTTGACTCGCCATCAGCGCATTTCCCTTCGCCTGTTGTAAGGCCCGGTTTTGCTGGCCGAGTTTCTCTCTCATCATCTGAGACTCTTCTAGAACGGCTGCATGAGATAGAGCCACAGCCACTTGATCGGCAACCACTTCAACTATTTCAAAATCGTGGCAACTCCACACCCTCGAATTCTCGCTCGGAAGTGCCAAAACGAGTATGGCGTAACGGGTATCGACCATTTCGGGGGTCCCGCCTTTGAAATTCGAAACCTTAAGAAGCGGCATTCGAATAGCAGCCACTGCACATGAATCACAGCAACCCCCCCTACTTGCAGCCCCCAAAGCAGAATCCGAGCTCAGAATTCTCACTCCCTCGCTCGTTTTTATCTCCAACACATCAGAATCCTCAATCGGGATAGAACGGGAGCCATCACTAGTCTTCGAAGAACTCGTTTTCAACTCATGGGTAAGATTCATTTCAGTTCTGGCCTCATTTGGCATCCAAACAGCACAGTTGAGCAAATCCAAAGTCTTCGAAAGCTCAACCAGGGTAGTATACAATATCGTATGCTTATCGAGAGACTTCCTAATCTCTCGGGTTAGCATTCGAACGTGCCAACTCGCTTCCTTTTGTTTCTTCATCATTCCAACTTCTTGATCCAACTCCAAAACATTTTGCCTCAAGAAAAGCTCTCTCACTTTAACTTTGAGAAGCAGAGGAATCAAAGTCAAAAGGGTAATTGCAGTCGCGCAGGAGACCAAAGCTGTGAGAAATTTTGCAACGGTGAGGGATAGCATCAATTGAAACGAGTGTGGCCCGTAATACGTCCAGGCGTTGAGCAAATGGGTCAGTCCACAAAGTACTATGAATGCAATGAATTGAAGTAAGACCCATTTGAAAGGAACGTTAGAACAGCTGATAAAGTAGAGCAGTTCGATGGGGATCGAAAAATACGCCACCGCAATCAAGAAATCACTCACCTTTTGGCATTCCAGAATGCTGTGTACGCCCCAAAACCCCTCTTCGTCGCAATTACAGACAGAAAATTCATTTTCGGCCGCGGAAACAGAGAAGATCAGACACTGAATGAACAGCCCCACTGCTAAAGCTCTTGACATTGCAACAGGATGGCTGGATTATTTCTCTGAAACTAAAACATATGATAAAGAAAGACACCTATTTTCACACTTCTTCAGCGATAGCATACAGTTCTATAATCCAGATTCTCATTTTCTCCTTCGAAATCACTGAACGAAGAAGATTTAAACTGCGAAATCTCGAGAAAAATCATGTAGGAAGATGTTCTGATCAGACCTCTAAAAATTGGAAGCCACTGATCCTAAATGCGCGTAATAATCAACGAAAGAGCAAAAAATAGAAGAAACGAACGAGGCCAGGAAATGATCAACATAAAACAAGACTTTGACCTCTCCTCTGAGAAATCAACGCAACCCAGGAAAATTCCCAGAGATCAAAAATTCCCATTAAGTCTTCTTCCCCCGTGAAAAAATAGAACGGAGAAAACAAACCCTTTCCTCTGGAGCTGCTGCTAGATCTTCGACTGAGCTCAGAGAAGAATCATAGCTCTACAAACTCAGTCTCCTTCCTCGTAAGACGAAAAGGCACTCCTCGCTGATCTAAAATTAACAAACAAGAAACAGAAGAAGCAGCAGCTGAAAGCGAAAAGTATGACCTTTTTCTGAGAGAAATACAGGGGTTAAGGTGGCCATAGGTGACCCACATGGGTGTCCATGAAGAGAACCTGGACACCCTTTCTCTCTCTCCCTCCTCTCTTTCTCTCTCTAAAGTTTCTTTTTTTAATCCTCCATGCATCAAACCCAATCAATCAAATACAAAAATCATAACTTTCTATTAATATTTTCTCTCTCTCCCTCGCTCCCCAAACCTAACCCAGACGATCATGAAATAAAAATCCAAACTTTCAAGCGGATCAAGACAAGTAACATTTTTAATCCATATCCAGAGTTTACACACATGTGATGCATCAAAATAATTTTATATAATTTTACATTTTCATTTAAATTTATTTATTATCAAAATAATTATGAATAATTAATATGATACTTAAAAAATACATTAGAACAGAAAATTAAGAAACGTAGAATTAATAAAACAATCATTTAACTATAAAATCAATGATAAGTCAACCACTAAATAATTTTTGCTAGTAAATAAAACACTTAACTATGAAAAAAAATAACACAAATATCGCAGTTAACTTGTTGAAAGAAACATTAAATTTTAAAAAAATAGCAGTGCTAAATCTGCTTTGCAGTTCTAATTCTACTTCAATTTTATGCTAAAATCGCAATAATTGAAGCAATCATACCGCGACGACGATACCTGGAAACTCTAGCATGGTCTTCTCGTCGTTGTAAACAATTCTCATGTTTTCCATTTTCCAAACATTTTCTAGTTGTTCACCCCTCCTTTCGATTTTACTCGTCTAGTTTTCATCACCAATATCTCACTTTTCGGAGAGAAAAGTGAGATTTCATCTGCGAAAAGTGATATTTCCTAAGTCTTATTTCAATGACTCACTTTCTATAGCAGAAAGATAACATTTCGCAGTGGAAAGAAAATGTTTCTTAAAGGAAAACGTACCAGTGATATTTACTTCGTTTATTTTTTATAGTTGAGTGTTTTATTTGTTAATTTCTCTATTTTTTATATATAATTTATAATGACTATTTAAAAATATAAAAACAGGAGCAAATATATTATATCCTAAAATGAAAATGAAATGCTGGCGTGGAATATTTGACCGTTGTGAAAGCAAGCGGTTTTGCCAGGAGTTGTTGACTCGGACAGATGTGCTTCTTCTAGCGGATCCAAAAAGAAAGCACGCGACGCACGAGACGCTGAAGACATTTGCCTCCTTTACGTGTCTCTAATTATATTTAATTCAATATTTGTATAATACGTTAATGGGTTAAGGTAATTAAGAGAAATTATAATTAAGGGAAAATGACAAATCAACCATCGTGATTTGCGATCAATGATAAGTCAATTATTGTGGTATATTTTTTAACAAGTTAACCACTAATGTATGTGAAAATGACAAATGCACCATTGCTGTCCGTTAAAAAAAACTGATGGCCCCACAATGTATGCCTGGACGCCGCGGCGTCCAGGCAATCGGCGTCCAAGCCAAAATGATTTTGAATTAATATATATATATATATATACCTAAATTTCGCCCAATTTCAATTTCACCCGATTTGCTTTCGCCTTCACCCTATCGGCAGAGAGCTACGAGCAGCGACCCGACGAGCGGCGAGCGTGACGAGCTACGAGCAGCGACTCGACGAGCAGCGAGCTACGAGCAGCGACCCGACGAGCTACGAGCAGCGACCCGACGAGTCAGCCGATGGAACCAGCCGACGGAATCGCGACGAGCGAACCAGCCGACGACGACCGACTTTCGTCAGGCCGAAAGGCGAGCAGCGCCCGAACGACGAACGGGTGTCGAACCCCCGGGTGATTAGGACAGTGCCGACGATTTGCCGCTCTCCATTTTTTTGATTGAGGTATAAATGTCGATTTTTAATTTTTGGTTGAAGAGAAAATAGCCAATCGTGTTTTGATTTTTGGGTTCTGATCTACAGCATTTACGTTGTTGTGTTCTATCATTTTGCGCTGGCATTGATAATGTTGCGATTTGGTTCAATTGTTTTGCCTGGAAAAATTGGTTTTGATTGCGCGATAAACTTTTAGATGTTATTGTCTTGCTTTTCGTTTATTGAACAGTAGGGGAGAAAGAAAATTATGGATTTATTGAATGTGTTGGTTAATGCTCCTGAACTATTGTTGAGTTTGGTTCACACCTAGCTGTTATTATTTTGCTCTCAGACTATAGGTGAAAATTAGGAATTTAGATGTTGGTCTTGTTTAAAGGTGAAACCATAGTGTACATTGAGATTGTTGTATTGGTGAAGGTTTTAAGGACTTATACCATGCAAGAAATATTCAAGTTAAACTTTTGTTTAAATTTGTAAATCGATAGTTATAGCTTGAAATTATTTTGGAGATAAGTATTGGGGTAATAATCTGTTATCGAAAATGAATTTGGAATTTTGTTTTTGTTTCATTACATTTTTTATTATCCAAGCGACGCTATGAGAAAATACTGTTATGCTAACTTAGACATGTTGTGTGGGTTATTATATTGCAGGTTGGTGAATTACTCTCAACTATCAGAATGCAATCCCGGACTAAGAAATTGACCTCGAAGCGTGGGAAGGCAACGATGGAGGCAGTTGAACCCGTTCAAACTGCGTCGTTCGAAGCCGATGCAGTGGCGGCGGTGGAAGAAACCGCTGAGCCTGAAGAAGGAGAAGCCGGATGCTCCTTGGTCCCGTTCCAACCCGTTCAAGTGGGTTCAAGGTCCAAACTATATTGGAACCCGAATTGCAAAGCACGGTACGTAGAAGATATACAACACCGTAGAATTATTGTGTCAAAGATAGTAGATTTGGACTCATTCGCAGGGATGGGAATTGATCGTATGCTTGAGGCTGCTGGGTTAGCCGGGTTGTGCCGGATGAGGGGCAGTTATTGCGAGAGAGTTATACGATTGTTTTATGCAAATTTGAGAATTTCCACTCAACCATTAGAGGTGCATACATATATTTTTGGAAAGGAGGTTAGGTTCACTTCCAATGATGTCAACATTATGCTTGGATGTGTACTGGAGGAGCCAAGCGATGAATATTATCACATGGCTCGGGAGCCACCATTCGTCAAACAAGGACGTGGGTTAGCGGTGATTAGATTGTTGCATAAGGATCCCGAGGTTGCAGAGTACAGCAAGCCAAAGGGCAAGGAGTTGAATGCCTTAGCCCGATTGATCCACCTGATAATGACGTACACAATTTTGCCTCGGAATGGGCATTGAGACCTTGTTATCAGTATGGATCTCTATATGCTAGAGAAGGTGTTCACGGGACAAAAGGTGGACATCGGATATATCATCGTGAGCCACATGCAAGAGGTGCTCAACAACTCGGCGAAGTCACTGCCATACAACTGGTTCATCCAGAGTATCGTTGAGCAGTTTGGGGTCCCCATCCCGCATACAGAACCTAGAATTGAAGAGTCGGTCAATGACATTTACAACAATTCATTATTGGACCGAATAGGTATCACCCAAACTGGAGGGGAATGGATGCGCAAGTCCAAGAAGGAAGCAACACATCCACCCCTGTCAGAGCCTAGGCATTCAGTCCCGTTGCATGAACAACCTCCTCCTCCTCAGTCATCTCACTTTAGTTCGATGCCTAATGAGACGTTCGCTTGGATGAGCAGGATGGAGGAGCTCCATCATATGTCCATGACCCAAATGCACAAAATGCAGGAGCAGCTGCAAATGCAACAAGTCCAAATACAAGAAGCGGCCAAGCTCGCAGAAGATAGGTGGGCCATAGCACAACAATGGCATATGCAATCTGCCAAGTGGCATCGTGAGATGGTGGCAGCCCTTAACCCAGGTGAGAGGCGATCAACCCATTTAGCATCCGCGTCATCCTCCTCTGACACACCAGATACGACATTCCGATTGTAAGTTCATTCCGTTGAACGCGAATTCCACTTTTTTACTTTATTTTGTTTCATGTAATGACATGTTTTTAATTGGCAGAAACCCTGTTGGAAGCAGCCAACGTATTTCTCCAGCCGTGCCTCTCGGGCCGCCGCCCCTTAAAACTGTGCGCGTGGTATGTCTTTCATTTCGGTATATATGTGTATTCATTAATGTTTACGCTACCCTTTTTTGACATTTTGGTTGCAGGCGCATGATTTGATGAGTAAGTTCAAGGATTATTGCCTCGGGAATCTTCGAAGGAACATAGAGACATGCGCAGTTCTTGGGGGAAAACTGACCAACAATGAGTACGTCGTCAGCGATATCATCTTCCCGGATCAGAATGGCACGGCAGATACTGTGAGAGGCCTTCGTTGTGTGCTAGTTTATAAGCTTTTATCTGAGTACTCATCCAAACTTATATGCAGTGCTATGCGGCGGACGGCGCAGACAAACATGTTTTCAGATATCAACATGAACACGATCTACTCACCGTAGGATGGATTCACGTAAATATTCATCTCGCGTCTCCAGGTTGTTGTTAATGTTTATTAAGATCATATAATGCATTGTTTACATTGCAGACACACCCGAGACATGAATGTTTTATGTCGTCCGTTGACCTGCACCAGCAATTCGCTTACCAGAAATTACTGCCGGAATCAATCTCCATTATCGTAGCTCCCACCGACAAACAGCGGTAAGAAGTTTCCCTTGTGTACATTCTTAATATTGCTTTACACGTAATTGACCGCCAATTGTTCCCTTTGCATTACAGGCCGCTCGGCGTCTTCCGGTGTACCCCTGCGGGGATGGAGGTGATAGGACAGTGCAATATTAAGGAACAATTCCACCTGCACGAACCTACAACCTTTCAGTATGAGGGTCCGTTGTTCACCCGAGCAGATAGAGTATTTCTTGACCCGCACTTATCGTTTCTGATCACGGATTTGCGCCCGAAACCGACCAGGAAGAAGAAGGCGTAGTTTAGTTCAATGATATGTTGTTTGGATGTTATGTATAGTTTACATTTAGCGGATGATTTGGATGATACTGGAACTGTTTGAGATTCTTTTTTGTGCAGGATGTACTAGAGTAGCTTTGGGGGAGTAAAGAAACAAGGCACATTATGTCAAAATTTTTAAAAAATTATCAAGTCAGGTCAATTGATTAGTTGTAACGCCCCTGGAATTGAAAAAAATACATTAACTTACTAACACAAAGCTTTTAATTTGCAAAACTTCTTTTTATATAAGAAAAACATAACTTTACATCAGTGGCATTTCACTGTCATCTACATTTGTCGAAAGAAAAAACAATTGTATCACGGCAGGTTAAGGTCCACATTTGTGTACGTTTGTGTGGGAGGACCTTCCGCATCAGACTCCTGCAGTTCACATTGAAAAGGAAATGAGCATATTTCAAATAACAATTGAAAGCATAACGTGATAATGCACGGACCTGCGTCTCATGAACTCTATCAGGAACTGTCTCAGACACTCGAGAAGGAATTGTCTCAGGGACTAGGGAAGCAATTGTCTCGGGAGCTGTCTCGGGGACTCTGAACCCCATAAAGGTGTCCTCCGACCTTCCTCTGCCGCCTCTGCCTCTCCCTCTGTTGCCTCTGCCAGCCCCTGCACTGGACTGGCCTCCCCCTTCGCACGTGCGGGCATTGTGCCCCACACTCCCACACCGCCCACAAGTGACGTTCAAATGTCTTCTGCTTAGCACTGTCCGGCTGGGGGCCTCGTCCATATCCCGTATTCTACGGACGCGCGGCCTTCCTAGAAGCCTTTTAAAAGGCGGTGGGGTAATTGGATCAAGATTCGTCACAGGAGGCCACTCGATTGGTCCATTAAGGGGGCGGAGAAAGTGGGAGTACATCACCATGTATGTTTCCCGGTGATAGCATCAATGCACAAAATCCTCAGGAGATCTCCTCATGAAGTGAATGCACGGGATTGCATGCACATACGGGATGCCGGTCAACTCCCACCGGTAACATGTACAAGTACACCTTTCCAAATCAACAGAGTACATGTCGATACCGTTGCTGACCTCAAACTGGGCAGCTCCTGCAAACTGGGGGCTCCAATTTCTACTGGCATGTTGTACTTTGGCGAGGCGGTTGCTGATCATTGGACACAACCGTTCGGTCGACTGAGCCATCTTTTCATTTTTTTTTTTACGATCCTACCCATGATGCCCTTTCGAATGATCTCGAACATACTTAGAATTGGTTTGTCCCGGGCGGGTAGGATGTAGGCATTGAAGGACTCGCTGAGGTTGTTGAGGCTTATGTCGCACTTTGGGATCGAAGAGAAGGCATGTTTGGCCCAACATGTCGCCTCTATTCCACGTAAATAGTCATGGGCCACCGGGTCAAGGACACATAACTTGGCCATCTCTTTCTCAAATTGCCTCACTGTTGTGGCTCTTGATGCAGCCCACATTGCATCTTTCAACAACCTGCCTTTAAATTGTTTTTGAACATTGGCATACAGGTGTCGGATGCAAAACCGTTGGTCTGCTTGTCATGCCACCTCTCTCACAGCTGGCACTAGTCCCTGCAAAGATTCATAATATGAGACAGACATTGGTAATATATGACAAACATAAACACATAATGCAAAAGCAGTGAATAACACCTTACCTTTTGTCGATCAGAAATAATCGTCCACCCATTACCAGATGGGGTGTTTAGATCGTCCAGCAACAATTCTAGAAACCACCTCCATGAAGCCCTATTTTCTGCTTCAACAACGGCTACAGCAATCGGGTACATACCATCGTTCCCGTCGATGGTGATAGCAGTAAGCAGTTGCCCCGGAGTCGCTCCCTTCAAGTGGCAGTCATCTAAACAAATAACAGGTCTACCACCATTCAACACTGCCCTTTTGCATGCATCCAAGTATATGTATATCCTTTTAAATACACTCATATCGAGGTCAACACGCAGTGAACTTCCGGGATTCGACCTCCGAATCTCCTCAGCATAGGACCATATGAGCTTGTATTGCTCATTGGCATCCCCTTCGTTAATTTTCTTAGCTGCATTTCTTGCCCTTCTAGCAAGGCTGGATGTGATGTTGACGTTGAAGTCCTTCATGACAGTCTCAATTATGGAAGATATGTCCCAGTCGGCCTGACTTTTAAATCTGTCCAAGTAATGCGTTGCCACCCATTTGGCTGTGGCATGACGGCTTTCCATCTGTCTGGAGCATGTGTGAACGTCGTTGTACATCTTTATTTAAAACGTCATTTCATTTTTTATTTGTGAGGCGTGCAGCCGCCACATGCACCTTTCTTGACAAACAGCTCTCAATCGATGCGCATCACTGTGGGTGAATTTTATCCCGTACCCATTATTCATTGCATAATTAACAATTTCTTCTCTAATTTTATTCAAGGAACTATATTTTTTGTCAAGCCCCATACCAACAAATGTGCACTCTGCTTCTGGTTGGCGTCTCAGTCTACTCTCTGCCATGTCCATCTCTTCATCACTAGTGGATTGACATGCTGATCGGAGTTCCTCATCGTCCTCTTCGTTTAAATTTGCTGAGACAAAATGCAAAATAATAGCAACTTCGTTTCCAAGGCCACGTACCTCCTCATTGGCCAATAATGTCTCTGAAGGGCCCACTTGAGCTTCACGATTAATACCAGCTTCTGCAACACTCTAAGATGCCATTTTTTTCAACAAATTCTTCAACTTTTCCAAAATCCCTTTCTCTACTCGCTTCAGCGCCGCTCAGACTTCTCTAGGGTTAGCTAATAAAGGGAAAACGACAGAATACATGCGAATATCGCAGACCGCTGGGATTATGTATTCTGCTGAATTAACAGAGGGACGCAAATGGCCTGGACGCAAATTGCCTGGACGCCACATTGTGGGGCCATCAGCTTTTTTTAACGGACAGCGATGGTGCATTTGTCATTTTCACATACGTTGGTGGTTAACTTGTTAGAAAACATACCACAGTGGTTGACTTGTCATTGATCGCAAACCACGATGGTTGATTTGTCATTTTCCCTATAATTAATTATTTTTAGCTAAGTATTGTGACAAAAATTAATGTTCATAAATCATAATACATGTTAATTACTCCGTCTAATTAACTTTGTTCGGACCTAAATTTTGCACAAACATCCATTGGTGTGTCTAATCCGGGTTCCTCCCAGACGGCTTGATGTCGAGCGATGGGCTAAACTCGATGGGGATGACAACTTGCTCATGGAGGCATTGCCCTTTGGGCCGCTGATGGGTTCTTTCGTTGCATCTAGTAGAAATATACCAACCATAACGGGATAACGAGTAAATTTTTAAAATTCGAGATAATATAACTCGAACACGAGCAAATGCGAGAGAAAAATAAATGAAAATCTCAAATCTTTCGGGGAATGATTTGATATAAGATTGAATTTTCGAGATCTTCAACAACAATGCAATTGTTTTAAATATATGAAATTCTTAAATTTAAATTTATAGATTGCTGAAGTGAGGAGGGTCTTAAACAGGATCGGATGCAGAAATATAACTACAAAATTAGGGGTGGGAAACGGTTCGGTCCGAATCGGGTAACCGAATCGAACCGAGCTAAATTGCTCGGTTCGATTCAGTTATAATAGAGAAAATATTGATTTATAACCGAACCGAACCAAACCGAGCATATTCGGTTTGGTTGTCGATTTTCCAAATGGAAAACCAGGTAAACCGATTAGACCCAACACTGGCTGAGTGGCTTCTTGAAGAAGCCTTCTTCAATCTTCAATTCTTCTTCTTCGAGCCTTGTGCCCACCAGCTATACCCATTACCCATACCAATACCCATACAATCCCTCGATTCCCCTCTAGCGTTGCCGGCCAATCCCCCACCCACTAGCCATTGTCGGCCAATCGCCCTTCTTGGTACTGCAAATGGACCATATTTCCATCCCCTGGCTCCTGCTAGAGGTGGCTAACGAGCCGAGCCGAGCCGAGCCGGCTGAGCCTGAAAAAGTCTGGCTCGTCGAGTCTGCCGAGCTTAACGAACTGAGTCTAACGAGCCTGCCGAGCCCAACGAGCCTAGCCTAACGAGCCAAATATACATAAATAATAATATCTTATATAAATATATTATAAATTATTTTCAATATTATACAATTTAAAACTATAATAAACATAACCGTTGCCAACACCAACAAAGCAACGGTCCAAAGACCGAAGACTGTTGCAAAGATTCACAGAGACGCCATTCAACGAGGGACACCCTCGGAAGGAGAAACTTCTCGAGAAGCGCTTCTCACAAAGATGCAAGCGAGAAGCGCTTCTCGCAGAGAAGCACAGAGATCCAGCGACGACCTTCGTCTTCGATGCGAGATCCAGCGTCCCAGCTCGTCCTCCTCCGAAGACCGTCATCCTCCGAAGATCCGTCGTCCTCTGAACTTCGTTCGTTCGTCGAAGATCTCGAACTGTTCTCCGAGATCTAGCGACCAGCGCTGCTTGGACAAACGAAGCCTTCGTCTTCGTCCTGCACTCCTGCTGCTCGAGCCCGATCTGGCGCCTGGCGTCTGGCGAGCTTCGGCGACCCGGGCAGAGGGCTGGCGGGCTGGCTTGCCGGGCCAGGCTTGCGAGCCCAGGCTCGCTAAGCTCACGAGCCCGGGTGCTCGGGCTCGGCTTGGCCTGTCCACCGGGCCCGGGCTGAGCCCGCTCGGTTACTGTAGCTGGCCGAGCTTGGCTCGGACCGCTACAGTGACGGGCTGCCAGCCCGCCCGTTAGCCAACACTAGCTCCTGCACTGCACTCTTCAGCCCGACCTAATAGAATTTGAATTACACTGAAATCTAACAAAATATAATATCATCGAGTTGAGCAATATGGCATTTTGGTTGAGGAATTGAGTCTTTCAAAGCAAAGTTTCTATTTTCTTCACCCATGCGGTCCTCTCGATCCATTTTTGGAAGAAATAAGGATCAAAAAGTTTGTTGTCTATCAAGCTATCCTCAGCCTTCTACTTCATCCATTACCCCAAATGAAAATAAACTAACACTATAAAAAAACACAATTCAATTGAAAACAAGAAAGAAAATCTTACCTCATATGCGATATTCCCTCCCGATATAGCTGGTCGACAGAGAGCTGCATTAAAGATTGATCCCGATCCAGAAATAACACAAATTTCCCGCTTACTTTGTCGCATGGGCGACATAATTTTCTGGCCCACGTCCTATAAAATGCATCCATAATTTTCATTAACAGTAGGACAAATCAACATTTTATTTTTCTCGTGTTGAAAATATTTGCATCGGCATTCGTTACTGGGTAGAGATGAACATATTCATTCACAGAATTTTATAAATATACTGAGAGACAAAAATGAGAAAGCACCACACATTCCCCAAAAAGTACCATTTATGAGTTATTTGCACAAATTGTATCAACTTGAACATGCACATCGCTATTATCTCCTAAGTTATCCTTAAGTTGAAAAGTACGTTTTGCAAAAGAAAACACAGTATTTCTGAATCTGAAGAAATTCTTTTTGCCCTTATCACATAAAGATGTTGTTCACTACTATACATATACAAGTATCACAGAAGAGATGTGGCTAGGTGATAGAATCTTATTGGTCTGCATTGCACACATATACAATAAGAAATAAGCTCATGCATAGCACGTAAGCACGAAACGCGTACTCCATTTAACATCTTATCATACCTGTTTGGGGGTCCATTTAAAACTTCAACACTCAATTACGTATAATAATTTTGGTTTACTATTTTGTTTTTTCATCTGTGGGGTTTGATTCTAGTTGCGAATATGTTAGGAAGTGATCGAGGTGAATTTAGTAGACAATGTTCGTATATTTATTCAAAACAGACAGTACAAAACTAGACTCCAAAGTCGGCATGACTCAACTTTGCTCAACTTACCTCAAAGAAAAAAAGAAAGAGAAGCAAAACCTCAAAATTCATGTTTTAGATTATTAAACCGAGCTACAATTAGTCATACTCAAATATTTTGACTTTATAATAAAACTATAAAAATAAATCAGCATGCAAATTCAGGTACTTAGATAAGTCTCTAAGTCTTTCAAGATTTGTGGCAGCTTGCATTGTGAAGGCAATGATAACTCAAGTGTGAATCTAACTCATATCAGGAGAGGTGCACAATTTCACATCACTTGGGAGAGTAAAAAATGCATAGTTTATAAATAGAGTTCTCCTCCCTACCTATTACAATACATTTTGAGCAAACTCCAATAATAAAATTGCGCTGGTTTTGTCCCACAACGAACAATATTATACTGGGAGGACTGGGGACGTTACAAATAGTATAAGAGACAAAACCCAATCGGAAGCGTGGCAGACGAGGATGTTGGGTCTCAAGGAGAGGAGATTGTGATAGTCTACCCTATGAAAACAATGATGACCCAAATGTGGGTCCGATTCACATCAGTGGGGGTACACAATTCCACATCACTTAGGAGAGTGGAAAATGCATGGTTTATAAATAAGGTTATCTTTCCTACTTATTACAATGCTTTTTGAGATAATTCTAAGAATAAAACTATAGGAACTTTAGCTTAAAGCGGACAATATTATACTGGGAAGACGGAGGCGTTACAAGACTAGTCTCTGCTCATATTCCAATACTAGCACATCCTTGATACATTAGATAAACTTGAAGCATATCAATGGAAAGACAATATAAAATTATAATGAGTACGGACTATGTATATCATTAGCTTTTTTTGTCAGAGTAATAGTTTTGGATGAGAATAACGTGTAAATTCATGCATCAGAATGTTGAATCCGCAAACTAAGAATGCTAAAACTTGAGGAAAAACAATAAGTCTATTACCTCCCCATCTGCCACATTAACAACTTTGACCAGCATTTCCTGCATTACAAACACGAAGTAGGCCCCCATGAATATGTATGATTATTGCACTGAAGTACGCAGAGCAAAGTCTAGATAGAATCCTGAGCTAATACTACATGAAAAGAAAAAGACACTAAATAATTGGAGCCCCCATTTTCGTCCATTCGATTCAAACTAAGTCTACAATATGCCAGAGAAGAACGACATACTAGCAAAAGAGTTTGATTTTAATCCACAACTCAGAGTAACTCAATTTCACAGGAACTAAGGATATGTTCCATCAAATGATTATGGTGCATGTACGTTTGAATTTCCAGATCTGAACATTAGGAACGTCGAGGGGAGTAAAACAGACTCAACGATCTGACCCAAAGATTCAAAACTAAAATTGGAAAACATCAATTTTAAGTCAGATAAGAGAGAATAGTATTTTTGCCATCAACAATGATGGCAAAGATCTCAGCTAATTTCGAGCCAATAGAACATAAAGACAAAAACTCTAAAAGTACACAAAAAGAATCCTACAAAAGTGGCGCAAGAGTTAAGAAAAATTGAGGATATTAAAAAAAAAAATCGTAGTACAGTGTAAGGGAATTCAGTTGCAGCTGAGAATCATCAATAACAAGAAAAATCAATGGTCATTCGGAGAGATACACCGGGAGAAACGAGTTGGGATTCCTTCGAAGATTCAGAAAATGAACAGGCAGAAGGAGAGGCAAAAGAAGAGCCCCTGCGCTTCTTCTCCCTCGAAGTCGAAGAATGGGCGGAGGCAGTCGCAGCTAAAGCTTCCTCCGGTGTCCCCGTACTTTCTGGGTCGCCCTCTCTTCCGCCGAACAGGCTCCAACGGCGAGGGAGGAGACACAACTCTGCAGACGGAGAGGAACGAGGGAAAATGTGGGCCCCACTGTCAGTGGTTGAAGAAGATATATGAAGGAGATCTGGCCGTCCATTGTTTTTTAATCCAACGGGCATCAATGTTTATATTGAAAAATTAAATAACTTCTATTATAATTATTTTTCTCTTAAAGTATATTTAGAATTAATTAAATTAATAATTAATTTCAAATGTGACATTTATGCATTGCTTAATTAATCTTTATTCTAATTATTCATAAGGGAAAATGACAAATCAACCATCGTGGTTTGCGGTCAATGACAAGTCAACCACTGGGGTATGTTTTCTAACAAGTTAACCACCAACGTATGTGAAAATGACAAATAAACCATCGC
>CM039478.1:3808479-3921559 GCA_022433065.1 Begonia loranthoides | reverse complement strand
TTTTAACGGACAGCGATGGTTTATTTGTCATTTTCACATACGTTGGTGGTTAACTTGTTAGAAAACATACCCCAGTGGTTGACTTGTCATTGACCGCAAACCACGATGGTTGATTTGTCATTTTCCCTATTCATAATTAATAATTATTCTAGTAATTTTTTCCCGGGAAAAAAAAACATCTTTCTGAGAGAGAATTTTCTATTATTATACTTTCCTTTTTCTCTTCGTTTTCTAAGCAGCCAAACAGACAGCCAATTTACAGTCAACGTTAACTTCCTTCTTCTGTCCAAACTCACGTCCTCCGTTAGGAGAGATCAAATTCCGACAAAGATGCATTCTAAATACAAAATGTTTATACCACTCTAGTCTTCAATCCTCGTCGTGGGCTGTGATTGTATTGGTGCTTGAACCGTTAACACCAGGGCCGCCATTGTTATCCGCCTCAAGCTTCACCAAGGCAAAGCAGAGATCAGATAGGCCTCTTCTTCTTCTCTCCTCCACCCGAAAAACCCACAACTGAATTGTGTCGCCCGCCTCCAGCTTATTCTCCTTAACCAAATTATTCCAGTTTTCTACCAAATTATAGACGAATGTGTTGTTCATCGTCCACCTTTTCAGACAGAGCTTCAATTCTTCTAGACGCGGGTCGACCACCAATACTTCTATTCCTCTCATAGTTTTCGTATTTGGCACGTGTTGACTGAGAATCGCCTTCTCGGCTTCGGAGAGAAAATCGGTTTTGGTTTTGCTGCAGGGAATGGAGAGGCGAGAGTTTGCAGCGGTGACATCAGTCTCCCGAAGTTGTTTTTGAATAGCTAATTCAACCCTCTCCCCACCCATTCCTCTTATCTTCTCCGCCAATGCTTCCGCCATTGCCGGCTCTGATAGGATGGGCGGTTTGGGCGGCGGCTTCCTCTTGTACTGGGTCTCCTCTGATGGCGATGGCGATGGCAATCCACGGATTCTCTTCTTCGGAGGAAGGCTCAGGTTTGAATCGTACAATTGACGTGCAACAGAAGGAAAGAGTTCCGGTTGCGGTTCTTCCTTCAGAAACGCTTCTACTCGAGCAGATCTTCGGATAGGTCCGCTCATCAATGGCAATCCTTCAGCATCCATTGCAGCAGCTCCAAAACAGCTTTCTGCTAATCTTCCACCCCTTCCCCTTAACACGATATTATTATTGATACAGAAAACAGAAGATTAAAGCACTTGTTTATAGATTTAAAAAGCACGATGACATTGACGTACTCATTCTTACGTCATCGTGATTATGAGTTGTGCGCGCAATGTTAATATATTATATAAAATTTAAGAAAATTAAACTTAACCTTTAAAAATTTTTTACTAATAAATAAAAAGAAAAATAACAAATTAACCCTCGTAGTTTACTATCAATAACAAATCAACTACTATCCTTTATTTTATAACAAATTAACCACTGACGTATAGAAAAATGATAAAGTCAATATCGTTGTCACGTTTACCATTAAAAAGTTGAACTGGAGCTGTGGCGGTTCGTACACAAAACGCCGCGGCTCCGTGGTTTTCCAAGAAAAGAAGGCCACCGCCACGGCGTTCCCAGGATGCTCCACGGTTTGTCACTGGTAAAAGTTTTGATTACAAGTTTGAGGGCTTAAACAAGTGATTTTGGAGCTGAGAAAAGGGGGTCATGGGGTAAACATAATAAATAGTCATATATCTCTGAGAGAGCTTCGATTTGATACCTTCTGCAGTCGATTCTAACACATGTAGCCAAAGTTATGGTCTTTTGAAGTTGAAGAGGTCAAAAATCTAATAAAAACATTATACTCGTAAAACATATACATAGAGATTTTGAAGTAGCCATGAAACTCTCTGTTTTTCATGCATGGTTACTTCAAAGTCCGTAGCGGTTCTCGGTTTTTAGTGTTTCATGACTACTTCAAAGTCCCTATGTATATGTTTTTCTATTTTAATGTTTTTATTAAATTTTTGACCTCTTCAACTTCAAAAGACCATAACTTTGACTACAAGTGTCAAAATCGGCTGCAGAAGGTATCAAATCGAAGCTCTCTCAAAGATCTACGACTCGTAATATAGGTTACCCCATGACCCCCATTTCTCTGCCCAAAATCACTAGTTTAAGCCCTTAAATTTGCAATCAAAACTTTTTCCAGTGACAAACTGCCGCGGTGTCCCGGGAAACTGGCACGGCGCCATATCAGCTTGTTAACGGCAAATGTGACAGCGATGTTGGTTTTGCCATTTTTCCATACGTCAGTAGTTAATCTGTTAGAAAATAAAAGATAATGGTTGACTTGTTATTGATCGCAACTACGATAGTTAATTTGTCATTTTCTCTAAATAAAATATTTAATTATAAAAAAATAAATAAAATATGCGATTTTTCTATTAAAAAATATTATTTATTTATTTTTCTATAATTAAATATTTTAATTATTAATAAAAATTATTTAGTGGCTAACTTATGATTTATTTCATTGAACAATGGTTAATTTGTTAATTTCACTAAAATTTATAAGCTCAAAAATAATAGTTTAGTTTAGTGATTTAATTACTAAATAATCCCTCTAAAAAGTAAAACACGTAGACATTTTATAGAAATAATTATAAACTATCGTGGGTTAAATGCTTTATTTAACGTTGAAAGTTCAAAGTTTCATCCATTCCTCCCAATTTCAAACTACCAATCAATTTTATGAAATTTTATTAATTAATGCATTCTCAACTATCAAATATAATCTTGACAAGTGGATCCAATCTAATCTTGACAAGTGTTCAGTTAGATAGGAATGTAGCCTCCCAAATGTGACTATTTGACGTCTTGTTGTTACCCAACATGAATTGTTTATTCTTGATAATTGAAATAAATTTTATTTTACAAAAAAAAAAAAAAAAAAAAAAACTTCAAAACACGAGAACAAGTAAACTTTTAGAATAGCACTTTATGTATGATTTTTTTAAGTTCATAATAATTGAATTAAAAGTGAAAGATCTAATTATCTAACTCATTTATTATATTTTAGGGAAAATAAAAAATCAATTATCATACTTTACGATCAATTATAAGTTAATCACTAAAATATTTTTATTAAGAAATTAATCACTAAATTATAGAAAAAATTTGTCAATAACATCGCTGTCACGTTTGTCATTGATTTTGATCCGCAACGAATCATGTAGTAATTTGTTGTGAATTGATATGTTTAAAAATAACGTTATAATATTAACGATCCGCAGTGGATCATGTAGTAATCTATCGTAGATTGACCATGATTTGCGGCAGATTGACCATGATCTACAGCAGATTGATCACGATCTACTGCAGATTGACCACGATATGCTGCAGATTGATAAGAAAAAAATTATTTTATTTCATCTAGAGAAAACGGTGAAAATTATCAATTTGCAAATATTCAACGTTTCTCTAGGTGAAAAAAATGAATTTCCTTCTTATCAATTCGTTGTGGATCGTGATCAATCCGTAGCGGATTGTGTAGTAGTTTGTCGTGGATTGAAATCAATGATAAATATGACAGTAATATTTATTGTGATTTTTTTTCTATAGTTTAGTAATTAATTTATTAGTAAAAATAATTTAATAGTAACTTATTATTGATTGATGGTAAATTAGAACGGTTGATTTGTCATTTTTCCTCAATTTTAATTAGCAGCTGAGAAATACTTAAAATAAGTTTGTCAAGCCAAGACTAATAAAATGTTTCTATCTACTCTAGTCCTCAATCCTCGTCGCGGGCAGTGATTGTACTGGTGCTTGAATCGTTAACAGCAAGGCCGCCATTGTTTTCCGCCTCAAGCTTCACCAAGGCAAAGCAGAGATCAGATAGACCATTTCTTCTTCTCTCCTCCACCCGAAAAACCCACAACTGAATTGTGTCGCCCGCCTCCAGCTTATTCTCCTTCACCAAATTATTCCAGTTTTCTACCAAATTATAAACGAAGATGCTGTTCATCGTCCACCTTTTAAGACACAGCTTCAATTCTTCTAGACGCGGGTCGACCACCAAAACTTCTATTCCTCTCATAGTTTTCGTATTTGGCACGTGTTGACTGAGAATTTCCTTCTCGGCTACGGAGAGAAAATCGGTTTTGGTTTTGCCGCGGGGAATGGAGAGGCGAGAGTTTGCAGCGGTGACATCAGTCTCCCGAAGTTGTTTTTGAATAGCTAATTCGACCCTCTCCCCACCCATTCCTCTTATCTTCTCGGCCAATGCTTCCGCCATCGCCGGCTCTGATAGGATGGGCGGTTTGGGCAGCGGCTTCCTCTTGTACTTGGTCTCCTCTGATGGCGGTGGCGGTGGCGATGGCGATGCCTTCGTCTTCTCCTTCTTTGATTCTGGCTTCAGTTCAAGTAGGCCCGACAATCCACGCATTCTCTTCTTCGGAGGAAGCCTCAGATTTGAATCGTACATTTGACGTGCAACAGAAGCAAAGAGTTCCGGTTGCAGTTCTTCCTTCTTAAACGCTTCCACTCGAGCAGACATTCGGATAGGTCGGCCCATCAATGGCAACCCTTCGTCATCCATTGCAGTAGCTCCAAAAATCTTTCTCATGAACTCTTGGATCAAAGACAGTTTAATCTTCCACCCCTTGGCCTTAATTTATAGGGTTTAAGAATATGAATTGTAGTAGAATTAGGAAACATTTTAAGATTAGGATAAGATAGAGTTTAAAGTATTAGTTCATAAACTTGAAACAAAGATTTGAGATATTCCTTTCAAAAATCTAACTTTGATTCAATATTAATCTTTTCAAAATCGAATTTTGATTTAAATACTTTAATTTTCTTGATGATAGTATTGCTAATTTGTTATTACAAAGCCAATGGTAAAACAATAATCCCTCTAACTAGGGTTGTCTCACTAAAACATGTAAATATTTTAAAGAAATAATTATAAACTTTCCCAAATGGATTTGTGACAACACATCTTGTGAAAACGCAAAAATGGCCCAAGTGTGGGTTTGATTCATATCAGTAAGGGTGTACAATCTCACATTGTTTAGGAGAGTGGAAGTACATGGTTTGTGAATAGAATTCTCTTTTTTACCTAATAAAACGCGTTTTGAGCTAAACTAAAAAACAAAATCGTGCAAAATTCGATTCAAAGTAGATAATATCGCACTAGAAAGACTTTAATATTTTATTTAAAGTTAAAAATTTTATCCATTCCTCTTTTGTTTTAGTATGAATTGGGACTCAACTTGGGTAAATTTCAATCCATTTTGTTTTTTAATTTTACAATTTTTATTTAGTAATCCATACATCCTTTCTCTAACCAAACACTTGTCAAGATTAGATTGGATACATGAGAATGCATTAATTAATAAAATTTCATAAATTTATTGGTAGTGAGGCTTTGACTTATTTGTCACGTTTGGCTCCATTATTATATTTTAATAATCATTATCATTTATTGTTTAAAATGATTTCAAATTACAAATAAATAAATAAATATCATTAAATCCAAGTGACAAAAACTATGTGAAGGGACTCATAAATTAATTATTTTAACGATATAATAAAAAAGAGAAACAATTTATAATTAATTAATAAATATTGTATCAATTTTTATGTAATAAATAATTAAAAAAGAGAGAGTATGATGCTCAGAAATTAAGAAATAAAAACAAATAAACAAAATCAAATATGTCTTGTCTCTTCGACATCAAATTCTTGGTCGTCAAGGCAGCCATTAGACTTTCCATCTCAAACATTTTTCCCAGAGCAGACCTTTTCCTCCTGACTATCTTCGGCCACTTGGGCATCAATGACAATCCTTCTTAGGGAGCATCGTCCATTGCAGCTTTCATGACCTAGAGTCTAGAAACAATGGGTTGAATAATTCAATCTTCAGAAAGAATCTGGTTCAAAATCTAGGTTGACAAAGCAAGATTTATAATAAAACAAAGTCAAAGACCATGTGAAATTGGTCTAGATACACATAGTGTTCAAAAAATAATAATAATAATGCAATAATAAATATAAAAAATATATTGTGCATGGAAATAAAATCACTCAATAATATTCAACTAATTCTACAGACAATAGAATGAATAAATTCTTCACCAATAACAATATATAGCACTCTCAAAGAAAATAGAAAATCAGGGGGAAAACTCTCACAACGATCACTATGTCTGATCCGTCTGATTGCCTCAATTTTACTTGGGAAAGAGGTGGTCATTTGAGATAAGTTACTAACTCAGTAGTAAATTTGATGCACTTCCAAGTGCAAGAATATCAATTCAACAAAAAAGCACAATCAACTAATCTTAAAAAACAGAGCAGTGACTTTGAAAGAGTATATCTACTATTGCATACAACCAAATGCAACCAAATTTACAGGACACCAAGAAGTACCAGAGAATTCAATTTAGTCCAAAAATCACGATGAAAAGCGTTAGGGAACGTGGGTTATGCGCGAAATAAGACTCTGCCCTAAAACAATTTCTGTAGAGACAGTTCTGGCGACCTCCAAAGAACGACGCACAAAGTCGCGAATTGCAATCCAAATTAAACCAAATCTATCTTCAATTAACCACAATCCACGGGACTTCAAACCCTCAAAATTAAAAAACAATCTCAGATCTAATAGAACAAAACAAAAACAAAACTCACGAGTGGCACGCAGATTCTCCACAGCCGAGGACAGCTACTTCAGCGGACTCCTTGAATGAAGCCTCTCCAACTCGTATTCTTTCCACCTTTCTGGACCTCCTCTCTGGACGAGCAGCTAGGGTCAGCTATTGGGAGAATCACAATATAAAATCCAGCCTCAAAAAGTGGACAAACATGAGAAAGGAAGTTGTTGGAAATCTAGCCGTCGGTGGAGGCCTTGGCAAGAATCCAGGTTGGTGTTTTGGAGAGAGCTCTGAAACAAAGCTTAACAGCAGCTTCTATTTCTTCCAAATCGCAGATTAGGGATGCCTTAGAGACTTTAAGGATCCCTCCAAAGAAACCCTAAAATAAAATTACAAAAACACCATTGAAGAGACAAAATTCAGGCATGGATTCTTGGTTAACATGTTAGCCGAGCATCCTTAATACAACCGATTTGAAATGACCAAAAATAAAACCAAGCCAGTCAAGCATTTAGTAACTCCACAAAATAGAAGTGCAACTATCTAAACAAAACATAAAAATAACAAAAATCCATCTAAAAGACTCAACTTAGCCTCGAGTCTTTAGTTTCCAAGTTGGCCAAGAGTGTTGTTGACACCTCGAGGTGGTGCTTCAACAATCCAAGTGACTAGATGAAATGGAGGCTCTTTGTCTTCATGTTTAGGTTCTCGTTCCATGTAATCTAATGGCATGTTCCCTGCAAAATAACAACTATTGAGATAAGCAATGAGCCTTTTGGCTTGGACTGGGGTAATAGGACCCTGTGGTGCATCAAAATTTATACTATGTGAAATGCATGAGAAAACTAATTTCATCATTTTATTATAAAACCATGAGTGAGATAAAATATCGTGCATAGATTTACATTTATCAAAACCATTTTACAGTTTTAAGAAAATCGGCTCTACGAGTAATTGGTGAGGCAAATATCTAAATTTTTTTTGCACACATAGGTGCCTATATCAAAATAAGTTTCCACTATTTTCCTAAAAAACAATTCTAGTAAAAAGGAGACACTCATGGACTCTCACAAGACAATTGCCCACAAGGCACGTAGAGAATAACAACGATTTGAAAAATCCAATAAGTCACATGAGATAGAAAGAATGGACTGTCCATAGACCAGTCAAAGTGAAATGATTGTATAAATAAACACCTTTGCTAGATTTAGGAATTGGAATTAAAGGACGTATCATCATTGTCCTATTAACCAATCACGTCATATAAACAAAACACCTTCGTGCAGCAAAAAGCATGTAAGGATAACCTCATATTGTTTTGACCCCAAAACTGCCCAAAACAATAGGATGTTCATCCACCAATGCACATGTAACAATATAATGAAATATTATACACACGTAAAACTAAACGTGTAAAGTTGGCGTACATATAATATAAAAACAGAAGTGTTGTTAATATGACAAGTTGGTTTTCGTATGATAGCTCACAAAAATAAAGTGTTGAAAACTTTGATGCAACGCACTACAGTATAAAACTCTACCTCGATAACAACAAAGCCTTGCCTACCAGACGAAAACGCTATTGAGAACAGACATCGAAATCATAAACACTGTCGAAATTGTTTTATGTTGATCATGTACTTGCCACGTGTCGTGGATCTTCAATCACGTGTGAAAAGAGTCCAGTCAATAGTCAATTGTGCATTCCGTGTTTCTCTATGGCATGAAGCTGTAGGATTCCGTTTGGCAAGTTCTCGTTTCCTTAAATCGAGTTTTCGTTTCCTTGACTCGTGGGTAAAGAATAAAGAAAATATGAATTTTAAGAATGAGTCACATTTTCATTTAAAAATTTATGTTTATTGTAAAAACATTTTTATAAATGTTTTTGTTCAATTAAATGATGGATTTTTATTGTGTTTGAGTTAACTTCCGCTTCAATGGTTTTAAAAGAGTATTTAATAAATGTTGAATTTTACTAAACTTTGCTTTCAAAAAATAATTATTTTAAAGATTTCTGTTGTGTATGATTTTAAATAAACGATTTTATGTACGGTGTATTTTTAGTAAAAAAACAAAGTAATAGAAAAGAAAGTATTTTTTTAATAAAAAATATAATAATAATATTTAATGCGTTTATTTTTTATAATTGAATATTTTATTTATTATCGAAATTAGTTAGTGGAAAAGACCGAATTGTTTTGTTTAATTTCCCAAAAATAAAAATAAAAACTGTAAAACTAGGCTTTACTCAGTTTTAAAAAGTGCTGCCGTCTGCAGCAGACCCGACCTTGGTGAGGGCTGAGGGGGCACCTTCTTCTTCACATTCTTCATCGTCGTATTTTGCGGGGAAACCCTATCGTCTGAATCAGTAGCAGAGAAAGAGCAGTAGATCCAAGAAGGTCAAGATGAGGATTATGATAAAAGGTGGTGTGTGGAAGAACACCGAGGATGAGATCCTCAAAGCTGCTGTTATGAAATATGGCAAAAATCAGTGGGCTCGTATCTCCTCCCTCCTCGTTCGTAAATCAGCCAAGCAGTGTAAAGCTCGCTGGTACGAATGGCTTGACCCCTCCATTAAGAAGGTAATTTCTGTTTTTTTTTTTCTTTTTTTTTTCACGATCGGATTTTCGCTCGTTTAATTTTTCTGTCTTTTGCATTTCTGTTTGGTTTCTTGGAGGGGCGAAGAAAATGGTGTTTTAATTTGTTATACTAAAGATTGAGGGTATTTCGTGGTAATTGAGCTTAAGTTTTTGGCAGAGTGAGCTTCTGCTTGGCTATTGAGATAAGAAATTAAGGGAAAACCTAAGGAATTATTGAAAATTTTATAACATGCATTTTTACTTTTTGGAAACGATTCTGTTATTTGCTGATTTATGTCAGTTCAAAGTTTTCTGGGATCAAATTTTATAGATATTCAGACGTCTTTTTAAGTTGATAATTTGTTGTAAATGATTGTACCTTTCACTGGGTGTCAAAGTTAGTAAATTGAAATGAGCATAGCGTTTGCTTGGCATTAAAGCTTTAGGCGTCCTTCGGGAGTTAAACGAACTAATAGTTGTTTCTGTTCATGATTTCCTTGGATTGAATATTTATAGTAAACATGAGCATCTTATTGAATGTTCATCATTCTGTACTAGCCAATGATGCTGTTCCTTCAGTTTACTTTTTATGCAAGCTTCTGAGGACTTAAATCCGTATTTATTTCTTTTTAGACGGAGTGGACTAGAGAGGAAGATGAGAAGCTACTCCATCTTGCTAAGCTCATGCCAACTCAGTGGAGAACTATTGCTCCCATTGTCGGGCGAACTCCATCCCAGTGTCTTGAACGGTACGAAAAACTCCTTGATGCAGCATGTGTCAAAGATGACAACTATGAACCTGGTGATGACCCACGTAAGTTACGTCCTGGGGAGATAGACCCAAACCCTGAATCAAAGCCTGCACGGCCTGATCCTGTTGACATGGATGAAGATGAAAAAGAAATGCTTTCTGAAGCACGAGCCAGGTTAGCGAATACTAGAGGTAAAAAAGCAAAGAGAAAAGCAAGGGAGAAACAACTTGAAGAAGCTAGGCGACTTGCTTCTTTACAAAAAAGAAGAGAATTAAAGGCAGCCGGGATTGATAATAGACATCGGAAGAGGAAGAGGAAAGGAATAGATTATAATGCTGAAATTCCATTTGAGAAGAGGCCTCCTCCAGGGTTTTTTGATGTCAGTGAGGAAGATAGACCTGTGGAGCAGCCCAAATTTCCTACCACGATTGAAGAACTTGAAGGGAAAAGAAGAGTTGATGTGGAGGCACAATTAAGAAAGCAAGATGTTGCAAAGAATAAAATTGCACAAAGACAGGATGCTCCATCAGCTATATTGCAAGCCAACAAGTTAAATGACACTGAAACCGTGAGAAAAAGATCAAAACTAATGCTTCCTGCTCCTCAAATTTCAGATCACGAACTAGAGGAAATTGCAAAGATGGGCTATGCTAGTGATCTTCTTACTGGGAGTGAGGAGCTCATGGAAGGTAGTGGAGCAACACGTGCACTTCTTGCAAATTATGCTCAAACACCAAGACAGGGAATGACCCCTTTTCGGACTCCACAGAGAACTCCTGCTGGTAAGGGAGATGCAATAATGATGGAAGCAGAAAACCTGGCTAGGTTGAGAGAGTCTCAGACACCATTGTTAGGAGGAGAGAATCCAGAGTTGCATCCATCAGATTTTTCTGGTGTCACTCCCAAGCGAAAAGAAATACAGACACCAAATCTGATGTTGACGCCCATGGCAACACCTGGGGGCCCTGGTCTTACACCAAGAAGTGGCCTGACACCAGCCGGGGATGGCTATTCCTTTGGAATGACTCCAAAGGGTACTCCGATTAGGGATGATTTACACATCAACGAAGAGATGGAAATTCATGATAATGCTAAACTTGAGCTAAGGAGACAAGCCGATATGAAGAGGAATTTACGTTCTGGTTTGGGCAATCTTCCACGGCCCAAGAATGAGTATCAGATAGTTATGCAGCCAGTACCAGAAGACAATGAGGAACCTGAGGAGAAACTTGAAGAGGATATGTCAGATAGAATTGCTAGGGAGAGAGCTGAGGAAGAAGCACGGCAGCAAGCATTACTTAGGAAGAGATCTAAAGTACTTCAGCGAGAGCTTCCCAGACCTCCTATTGCTTCATTAGAATTAATTAAGAATTCTTTAATGAGAGCTGATGGAGACAAGAGTTCATTTGTTCCTCCTACTTCCATCGAGCAGGCTGATGAAATGATTAGGAAGGAGCTTGTATCGCTACTGGAGCATGACAATGCAAAGTATCCTCTGAATGAAAAAGTTAATAAAGAGAAGAGGAAAGGTGTAAAGCGTTCTACACATGGAACTCTTGATGCCATTCCTATGATTGAAGAATTTGAAGAAGATGAGCTAAATGAGGTACATTTAAGTTCAAATATTTCAACCTGTGGTCTTGCGGACTGTTAATGTTTTACTTATTTGCAGCATACTAGCTAGACTTTGGTTTCTGAAATGAGGCATGTTAAGTGAATTTAATCCTTATTATAATTTTTTTTTTTTTATATTTGTCAAACTGAAGGCTCTTTGGAGATCTGTATGTTTACCATTTTTATTTATAAGTTAGATTCTGTTAGGAAGGAAATTTCATATTATTTGTTTGTATTTTAGATATTATAGTTTAAGGGTGTTTTAGTAATATGTTTTTATTGTTTTAAGAATAAAAGGAAAGGGGAAGTTAGGAGGTGGTTACGGAAATTCATTTTGGAAGGAAAGGAATGTGGGAAGGGATTTGCAGACCCTTTGTTCTGCAGAAGTTGAATTAACAGTGTGTTATTGTTTTTGTGTTCTGTAATTGTGAAGGAATAGAAGGAAAGTAACAAATTTCCTAACAAATTGGTATCAGAGCCGGTTTTGGAATGGCAGGAAAGAAGTCCGACGGGCGTTTGGAGTCTGTGGAAGAGAAATTGGGAGCAGTCAGGGCAGAAATGGAGTCTTTGAGAGGAGGCCTTTCAAAAATTCCGTTCCTGGAAACTAGTTTGCAAACTATCTTGGAAAAGTTGGAAGGACTTACCCGAATACAGGGCGAGAACCGCGAGGAGCAGCATTTCCGCGTTGATCGGCAGCGAACGTTGCTGGACAAAGACGATGCTGTCCATTCAGAAGCTGGGTTCGGTGGCGTCGGTGAAGAAGGTGTGTTCCGACACCGTGACAGAGGACCGAGAGCAGAGATTCATACCCGCAAACTAGAAATGCCAATTTTTGAGGGAGGAGATCCAACCGAGTGGCTATATCGCGCCGATCGTTTTTTCTCCTTCAACCGAATGACTGAGGCTGAGAGAATGGAGGCTGTCTCTGTTTGTTTGGAAGGCGAAGCACTCGCTTGGTTCCAGTGGGAAGAGGGACGCCGACCATTTTGTTCGTGGGAAGATTTTTCAGCACATCTCCTGGATAGATTTAGTTCCACATTGGCTGGATCAAAGGAGGAAAAGTTTCTGTCTTTAAGGCAACAGGGTACTATTAGAGAATATAGAAGGGACTTTGAGAAATTAGCTTCAACTCTAGTTGATGTTCCTGAAAATATATTAGAAGCTCAATTTATTAATGGGTTGAAGGACGAAATTAAAGCTGAAATTATTTTGTTGAGGCCGATCGGTTTGGAAAAACTGATGTTGACTGCTCAAAAGGTAGACGATAAAATGCAAATATTGGGTTCAATTAAAAATCCTATCTATCATAGAGGCCGATCTAATGTGGATTCAATAAGCAGTGGTACAAGAGTGGTGACTGGAACACTACGAAACGAGACTTTAGCACACAAGACGGCTCTTCCGAACTATGATAAACCGTTCAAACGTTTGAATGATGCCGAAGTACAAGATCGTAGAGCAAAAGGGTTGTGTTTTCGTTGTGACGAAAAATTCAGTATTGGACATCGATGTAAAGTAAAAGAATTACAACTCTTAATTTGTCAAGATGAGGAAGAAATAGATGAATCCGATAACGACAAAGAGCACAGAGGAGGCTCTGTGGGAATCTTTCGCTAATCTTCAACATCAATTACTTTCTCTTCACCTTGAGGACAAGGTGACTGTTTGGGCGGGGGTAATGTTAGGAAGGAAATTTCTTATTATTTGTTTGTATTTTAGATATTATAGTTTAAGGGTGTTTTAGTAATATGTTTTTATTGTTTTAAGAATAAAAGGAAATGGGAAGTTAGGAGGTGATTACGGAAATTCATTTTGGAAGGAAAGGAATGTGGGAAGGGATTTGCATACCCTTTGTTCTGCAGAAGTTGAATTAACAGTGTGTTATTGTTTTTGTGTTATGTAATTGTGAAGTAATAGAAGGAAAGTAACAAATTTCCTAACAGATTCTTTAGACTGAGTATCACTTATGCATGGTGCTTGTTTCTCAAAAAGTACCCTGACTCAATTTGGCATTGGTACTAAATATAAATTTGCACTGCAGACATTGTAATCTAAAAAGGCTTCTCTTTTGTTCGAATGGATCGATGCAAGAAGCATGAAAACCTTGTTTACATTTTGATGACTTTTGGATTGCTTGTTTAATGATCACATTTTTTATGCAGGCTGTTTTTTTAATAAATGAAGAGGTTGAGTACCTTCGAGTGGCGATGGGTCATGAAAATGAATCCCTTGATGAATTTGTCGAGGCACATAAAACTTGCCAGAACGATCTCATGTATTTTCCGACTCGAAATGCTTATGGTCTTTCGAGTGTTGCTGGGAATATGGAGAAGCTTGCAGCCTTGCAAAATGAATTTGAGAATGTGAAAAAGACAATGGATGATGATACTGAAAAAGCTGTACGCATGGAGAAGAAGGTTAAAGTTCTGACTCAGGGTTATGAGGTATGTTGCGGTTAATGGCTTTTTTTTAACATTTCTATTGAACGTGAGCTTTCTTTTTAGTTATAAGACTTCACAATTGAGATACATTCATTTGTTTTATCTGACCACGTCCATATTAGTCCATGGTATTAAGAATTAGTTTGTGTTTGATGACGATGTCCACCAAAAAGTATCTCAGTGTAAGGACCATTAAAGTATCTCGATGTTTATTTTAGTAGATAATGTGTAAATCAATTTCATCCCGCCCAAGGAACCTTGTTAAATTCCTCAATGCCTTAAGTTTTTTGTTGCAACAGACGAGGGCTAAAACAAGCCTCTGGCCTCAAATTGAAGCTACCTTCAAGCAGATGGACACTGCTGCGACAGAACTTGAGTGCTTCCAAGCTTTACACAAGGAAGAGCTATTAGCTGCTTCGCACAGGATAAATACTCTCCGGGAAGAAGTTCAAAAGCAAAAGGAGCTTGAGCATATTTTACAGAGGCGATATGCGGATCGTGTAATGGAGTTGGAAAGAATACAACAACACATGAATGAATACAGAGAAGAAGCAAAACAGCAAGAAGAAATCGCAGCTGCAAATCGTGCTCGTGAGCTAGAGGTTGCTGAAGCAGGTGAAAATAAAGGACTGACCGAAGCAATGGCTTCTGTTGCAGACGATTTACTAGCTGATGAAAATGCTTCTCAAAAAACGAGTACAATTGATGACGCCTCAGGGAAAGATCCAGCAATAGTGACTATGGATGTTGATTTACCCGACAACATTTCTTCTGCCGGTGAGGTGGGACCTGCAATAGTAACTCAAGAAGATGGGGTTTCGACGGAAGAAAATATTGATTCTTCTGGGAAGCTGTCTGAATCAGTCCCTGCTGTTGAAGACAAGATTTCAAGTTCTGAGGTTGAAAAGGATGATCAGAACGTTGAGCAGCATAAGCATATCACAGAAAGCACGAACCCAGGTGTTGAGTTGACTCAACAAGATGAAACCACCCCAAATTCGGGAGATAATGATGGGTTTAATGAGAAGCATGACTGATTTAAGAGGAGATCTTAGATTTGGGGCATTTCAATTTGACTGGAAATGAAGATGAGTCTGGAGATTTCAAGTGGGAGCAGTATTTTTTTGTGGGGTAAGTGAAAATGCTTACAAAACTCATTTGCAGCTCTTATAATTTTGTAAAATGCTTGCAATCAGAGATGGACGATTCTGCTCTGTTTTCGTTGGGCATGAAATCTGGAACTATGTTCGTTTGTAATCAGTACGTGAAACTGTTGAATATTGAGACTTGTTTTGCAGAGAGATGAGATATGGACATTGATTCTCTAGTCTTCTTCTAATATTTTGATTTTTATGATATAATTAATAGTTGTTTTTTTTTTTAACAAAACAATCACTCTACTGTGCAAATTGAATGATATCTGTTGATATCAATGTTATCTGTTGAAAGAAATATTACTGTAAAATGAAGGAGAAATATTACTCTCTGTAATTTTAATTTTATTACAGTTTTATATTAAAATCGTAATAATAGAAGTAATTTTACCGTGAAAATGATGTTGGGAAACTCTGACATTGTCTTCACATCGTTGAAAATAATTATCACGTTCTGTTTTCTAAACATCTTCTGGTGGCTCATCAATTCTCTCGATTTCATCCGTCTAGTTTTCATCACCATTTTCTTTTTCTTCTTCTTGGTACATCGTCCTCGTCCAGTGCTCATTACCAATGTTTCATTTTTCGCAGAAGAAAGTAACATTTTCGCGACGAAAAAGTAATCTTTTTGCAGATAGAACGATACTGTGGAACGTTGTCTTTTTCGCAACGGAAAATAATAGTTTTGTTTGCAGAAAGTAATATTTTAAATCTGTTTAGTGGAAACACAATGTTCTATCGTTGAAAGATAATGTTCCGTAGCAGAATGACAATGTTTTTTTTTTAAATGACAACGTTTTTTTTAAAGGAAAACGTAATAACAATATTTGTTCAGTCTATTTTTCATAGTTCAGTGTTTAAGTTGTTAAGAAAAATTGTTCAATGATTAACTTGTTATTGACCTCATTATACAGTGATTGTTTTGCTAATTTCTTTTTTTTTTTTTTTAATGTAGTTTGTATAAATTTTTTTTTTTATCAAAGTTTTCTTATTCTCAATTTCTTTTTTAAATAATCTTTTCGTTCATATATGTTTGCTTCTTCTGAATAGGAATGAATGTCAACCAGATCTAATTAAATTAAATGATATTTTTCGTAACGAAAAGGGTAATTTCTTAAGCACAACTCCAATCTCAATTTTAAGCATAAACAATATCTTAATTGATTCGTTTCCAGCCTATATTATATTGTTTCTACTCACTCGTTTTCAGGACTGAATCAACAAGCGATATGTACAAAGTTGATATTAAGAATCATTCGATTATTGTATCTAGAATAATACATTTCGATACATTAACTAATATGAAAATAAAATATATATTTCCACTGAAGAAAATAAAATTCTACAACGGAAGTCAAGTATTTGCTGTGGAAATTACACTTTACACGGCGAAATATATCATTTATGCACTGGATACTTACCTTTGGCCGAAAAAAACAAATCATTGGAATGAAGCATATTTGTTTAACTATATCTACTTCATATATGAGTCTATTGCGTAAAGACAAAATTTAAAATTTTTAATAAAAAATATTTTTCATAATTTGATATTTAAATTATAAGAATTGATTTATTAATTTCCCAACTTATTATTTAAATATTTTGTGTTTAAAAGTCGAAGAAAATTAGAAAACTAACAATCAATTACAACTATTTTTGTGCGCGGGGCAAAGTAGTAAATTCATACATACTAAAGAGGTCACGTCGAGAGCGAAATGCATTGAATACATTCAATGTAGTTTGATCCAAGAAAGCAAACTTGGATTCCACCGCCTGGGTGGAGGCTCCTTCCCATTAAAGTTGAAGCCATCAAAGAACAAATCCTATCTTCCTGTCACACCCAAATTTTTCGACCCGCGGAATTGGTACGAAACGTGTGATGGCGCCGAAGTCCCACTCCGACCAGCCTTCCCAAGCTCTTGCTCGTTGTGAATACAAGAACTTCACCCACAATTGTCGCCTTTTTGTAATGATCCGATCGCTTTACGGGAGTCCCACTCCCAACCCGTTCTTTCTATTCTCAATAAAAGAACCAAGGAATACACTTTCTCCAAGGAACACCACACAATGCACAAGGATAGATCCACCTTTTTATTATGGATCGAACTCCCTTTGCTTGGTGCCTCAAGGTCACTATTTATAGACTAAGTTATCCATCTAATCTCCTAGATTACAAAATGGTGACTTGTCTTCATCTCATTGGCTGAGTTTTGTCATCCTCCTCGATGGCTTCCTCTCATTGGCCGAGTCGCATCATCCTCATCGATGGCTCCTCCCATTGGTCGAGTTGCATCATCCTCCTCGATGGCTCTCTCCCATTGGTCCGTGTTGTGTCATCCCGGATAAGCCAATTTGAATGTTTGAATCCCCTGGATAACATTCAAATTCGAAAAGGATAAGACACATCATCTCCCGGGTGTGGCGTGCTCCCATTGGTTGGCTTCAAGTGCATCTTGGCCCCACATGGATTTGCTGCTTTAGCTGCGGACACATAAGCTTGAGATCCATCATTCTTGGATCGGATCTTATCCAAGTTTGAAATTCAAACTTGGAGCCTCATCCTCGCGGCCCAACGCTGGCGCGGCCCAGCGCGCTGTCTGAAGCCCGGACGGCTTTGTCCAGCCGCCACTTTGTCCCGATTAAAACCATCCTTTGTTCGAACTAATTTGTCCGAACACAATGCACGCCCAACATGCATTTGGGGAGGCCTCCCGGAAGCCTCCCATCGGGCCTAGCCCATTAGGCCCCATGAGAAAAGGGGCGTGACACTTCCACTTAATCATGCGCTTGCATTCGGCTGGGCGCTCACGTTTCTGAATTGTCTTCAGCTTCTTTCACAACTCCTCCAATCAGATAACAATCCCACCTAAGCTAAGCAGTCTCTATAAAAATCATTCCTTTTTGCATATACACATATATATGTCCGATGCGTCTTTCCTAAAGATTATAACTTTACTCTCTCTCTCTCTCTCTCTCTCTCGTGTTGCAAAGCCTTCGCAGGTACGTGAATTTTGCTGCAGCCATTGATGATATTCAAGGATTTTCGATTTGGGATTTTTAAAGTTGTTCTTTTTGTTTTTTTTTTTTTGTCTTAGATTGTTGTTTAAGAGTGAAATGATAAGAAAAGTTGTGTTTTTTTGGTCTATACCAAGTTCCAAGTCGGTTTGTCATTTGATAGTACACGATAAACTTGACCAACCCGACAAAAAGTTGTGGTTCCAAACAAACAGGAAGCAAATGCGAAATTTTCTTCTGAAGCAACCATCATGGAATCAATAGAGACTGAAAACTACGACTTCCCACGGTTGTTTTTATAGCATGAGAGGGTGTCCGACAAGTTATAAACCCCACATCTCACGTTCGATGAGAATTTCAAATGAGTCGTTGCATTTTTTTTTCTGTTCAGAACCGGTGTCTACAGCGGCCGGCGGTTTCGCGGATCCCATCCGCGTTGGCCAACCACCCTCTCGCACAACCTGGAGGAAGGTCCTTCTTGAGATCATAACCTCTCCGATACCAACTAGCTAGCTTGACAATAGAGGTGAAGACATTATTAACCATTTCGTACTTTTCTTAGGAGGCTTCAGATTCCATAGACGTCTGATTTTGAATGATGGGTTGGTCATGATCGCGTAGGGCATACCTGTATTTTGTTGGGAGAGCCAAATACCCGTCTCACGAAAACAACATTTTGAGAATCTGTTCCTACCCAATAAGACTGTAGGGGACAGGATTAGAAAACGGGGAAAATCCAAAAATAAAATAAAGAACTGCCCAAAATTCTTTGTGCCACTCTCTCTTACAATCATTCTTCTGATTAACTTGTTCTTAATTTTGACGGAGCTATGAGTATTCTATGACTGTTTTCTGCCATTGCTACTATTCCTTGCCATACTCTGTTTTAACTTTTTCTAGGTTCGTTTTCTTTCTCTCTTTAATGTCTTCTTGTGAGTAATTTTTTCCTCGATTTTTGACCTCTGTATGACGAATAAATGTTGCTTCGAAGTGGGTTTTACGTGTTCATGTTTTGGGTGTTAAATTTAACGTGGTTGGTTTGGTTTTGCTAGTTTATTTTATATGTTCTTCTTGCTCTTTCACGATTTTCTATTAGGCTACTGATAGAACTCTTCTCTATTTCTTGTAAAACTAATGAATTAGAATCACTGTAGAAAGGACTCCTCTCTACCGTCTCTCTTCTTTACTACTAATTTCCTATGCCCCTATTCCTATGCTCTCCCGTCACGACACTTATAACCACTATCAACTACTTCCCTTTTATTATAATCTTTCTATCCTATCAGCTACTTTGGCACTGAAGGGTTTTCGATTTTAAGAAGTTATTGGTCAGAATTTTTGTGGGGTACACTCATATTATTGAGATTCTTCCCGAAAAAGAGAGGGTGGGCCTCCAATTTTTCTAAGTGGAAGAACTTTAGTGGGTTTATGATTCAGAATAATGTTGTTTTGTCAGTTTATTCAGGGAAGGTATCCACTCAAGAACATGCATCTCTGTTTTTCTTTCTTTTTGTTTTTTATTTTTTTGGAGTTCTGTTGAAAATTTTGTTCTTTAATTACTCTTTCGAGTTTCTTAGGTGCTTTACCTTTGCATGCAGGCCATCACAAGCGTTTTTGTTGGTTGATCTGTAGATATATTTGCTTTTCTTGAACTTGTTTTTCTGTTCCATTTCTTCTTCATCTTTTGATATTCATCCAGTGAGTTTTCATTTCTTTTGCAGTGAAGAATTTGGATTAAGTTTGCATATATTTCTCTGGTGAACTGAAGAAGAAGAAGAAGAGGAAGAAGAAGAAGAAGAAGAAGAAGTCCTTCATCGGTAGATCTCTCTCTCTCTCTCTCTCTCTCTCTCTCTCTCTCTCTCTCTCTCTCTCTCTCTCTCTCTCAGTCTGCAGATACAAGAATGGGCATTATCATAATCATCATAGGTTTTATTTTTTCATTAATTAGAATCTCCTCTCGAAGAGAATTCCTTTTCACAGTTCATATTTGAATTACCATCAATTATTCTGCTGCATGCAGAAAAACATCTCTCAGAAAATCACTCTGCATGAAATGGTTGATTAATCCACTTGTTTTCCCACACAATCATCTGTTATGAACTTTTCAACTGATTTTCGTCATCTATTTGAATCAAACTGTAAATTCGAGAGACAATTCGAGTCGTCCCCCTCAAATCATGTTCAATTTGTTTCAGTTCCAACAAAAATGGTGGTCAGAACTGTGGATCTTCGTTCCGACACCGTCACCAAACCCACCGAAATGATGAGAGCTGCAATGGCAAATGCAGAGGTGGACGATGATGTCTTATGCTCCGATCCAACTGCATTTCGCTTAGAAACCGAAATGGCTAAGATCACTGGCAAAGAAGCCGCTCTTTTCGTGCCGTCCGGCACTATGGGGAACCTCATCAGTGTGCTTGTGCATTGTGAAATCAGGGGGAGTGAAGTGATTCTTGGCGATAATTCTCACATCCATATTTATGAAAATGGCGGAATTTCTACAATCGGCGGTGTTCATCCGAGAACAGTCAAAAACAACAAAGACGGGACGATGGATATCCATTTGATCGAAGCTGCCATTAGAGATCCACTTGGGGAGCTTGTTTATCCGACTACACGGCTTATTTGCTTGGAAAATACACATGCAAAGTAATGATCATCTTATCATATCTTTCTACTACAAGGACTCAACTTTCTAGATTTTTATGGATTTTCTGAATCTGAGTTGACTTAAATGATGATTTTATGATCTCATGCCTTATAAAATGGATATTTCTGGCAAATGCAGCTGTGGTGGTAGATGCCTTTCTGCAGAATATACAGACAGAGTGGGGGAATTGGCTAAAAAACATGGTCTAAAGCTTCATGTTGACGGCGCTCGAATTTTCAATGCTTCTGTCGTAAGTAGCAAATTTTTGTGATTCTTAATGTTTCATTCGACAAGTTTATATATAATGATTGAGTTTGCTTAAATTCTTGTAAAAGATATAGATCAAATGAACTCTACAATTCTTGTCGGATTTCTTTGCAAGATTTAGTTTTGTCTTCAGCTTCAATTTACGGAATTCGATCGAATAAGTTTTTTTCTCCATTTTTCTAGTAAAATGGGAACACTTCGACGCATATTCTTTTTTCACAAAAGGGTTTCCGCAACTTGGGCTGATTCCTTCTCCAAGATCTCTCCTTTCATAATTTAAAAGAAAGATCGTCATATAAAGCCGATGATCGTCTAAAACAGAGTCATGCAGCTGAATGTGCATTATTTCCTTCATAGTAGTTGTTAATTCGTCTATTTCTCATTCATCTTTGAGATTTTTAGAGAGATATAGAGTGATAGTTCATCATTCTTTATTTAATTTCCCTGTTCATGTAAACTATGCATGAATCTTTCTCAGTATTTTCTGTCACATGCTTTGATTTCCAGGCTCTCGGTGTTCCTGTTCATCGGCTTGTCCAGGCGGCTGATTCAGTGTCGGTACGACCTCATTTTGACAATTTCAATTCTCCACTTTATTTAACTTATATACATTCACACATCCATGATATATACACAAACATATATATTTATAGAGATAGAGAGAGAGTGATAGGGAGAGAGAAGTATATTTTTTGTTTTGTTTGATGTCTCTCAATCTGTCTAAGCAAACTTTTTGGACATTGTCGAACAGGTTTGTTTGTCAAAAGGTTTGGGAGCTCCTGTCGGATCAGTCATTGTAGGTTCCAAAGCCTTTATCGCAAAGGTAAGGCTTGTAGTTTTTGCAAAGAAGAAATAAATTGATCGATCGGGCTTTTCTACGCCCGGAAGCTTGTTTAAGCAAGTTTAATATGTAATTTTCAGGCAAGAAGGCTCAGGAAAACCTTAGGTGGCGGAATGAGGCAGGTCGGGATTCTGTGTGCCGCCGCCTTCATCGCGGTTCAAGAAAATGTTAAAAAGCTTCAAGCAGATCATGAGAAGACAAAGATTTTAGCTGGTGATTAGATCAATCCTTCCCTTTTTGATGTTTTCTCTTTTCTTTCTTTTTGGATCCTTCATTCCTTTCTTTGCAGATGGGCTGAATCAAATCAAAGGACTCAAAGTCGATATCGACTCGGTCGAGACCAACATAGTGAGTTTCACAACGCTTCTTTATTTTTCGGGCTCGAACCGTCTTCGACATTGCATTGTTCTTAATTTTTATGTTCGATAGATGAAAAGATTAAATCGATTGGTGGAAGTTCTATAATTTTCCATTCTCTGATAGTTTCGATTATTTTACCAGCTATATTTCGATATCGATGCAAATATAGTAGCAGCCGATAAATTATGCAAGAAATTGGAAGCATGTGGCATACTATTACTTCCCGAGAGCTTGTCAAGGTACGCGTAAGCTTCTGAGTTATACATTTCGACGCACAATTCTCAAACTCGAAATGCCGAAATTCTTGTTTGGTTTGTGGAAAAATATTCGTTTTTTTTTTTGTCCAATCAGGATTCGAATCGTTCTTCACCACCAAGTTTCGAGTGGCGACGTGCAGTACACCCTATCATGCTTCCAGGTAAATTCTTACGCGTTATTCGCAACTCTCGAAAACTAATTACAATGTCAAGATGCTTTGCCAAAGTTTAAACTTAGCTACGTTATATTAGTTTTCGAACAAACAGATCTTGTCATTTCGCTCTCGTATTTGTGCTTTCAAAAACAAAAATACAGAAACGATTGGTCGTATTTCAATGCGGAGTTTTATGATTTCGAATTGAAGACGAACAATTTGCTTGACTCTGAAAAATGAAATTACAGCAAGCTCTGAGTGGAGGAGTGGAACAAAATGGCAGCTAGAATTGGAGACTGCAGCCTCATATCCATCATTTTCTTCTCTCTCTGGTGTTGTCATGTCTAAATTTGCTGCAACTTCCTGAATAAAAATGTTGGGTTTTTAGTGTTTAATCTGTTCATGAAAATGAACATTGGTGATATGGGAAGAAGATGGTGTTGGATTAGAATCTGATCCTTGATTTTTTTTGCAAGAGTTTCGCCCAAGTCTGTGTGTTCTTCTTCTCATCTCTCTTTCCATATTTAACGTTTTTGCATCTACTTTTATTATGGCGAAATTAATAATCGTTTTGTTTTGGGAAATTAACAAAACAATTAAAGATAATTTTTTCTAATAATTTAAACACTGAACTATAAAAAATGAATGGAGCAAAGATCGCTGTTACATTTTTTGTTAAAAAATGTTATCGTTTCTTCACAGAACGTTAGCTTTCTGCTACGGAGCGTTGTCTTTCCGCTGCAGAAAGTGAGTCTTTGAAATAGAACTCATGAAAGACGACTTTCGCAGAAGAAAGATAACTTTCTACTGCAAAAAGATGGTTTTCCTCTGCATCTATTCAATGTCTTTTTCGTAGAAAAATACAGACAAGTTATGATTCCCCATGTACAGTAAAACAATTTTAAATCATCCGAAATCTAAAGCATTATATATTTTTTTACAAAATCTTCTAAATTATAAATATAAAAAAAATTTATTTTTTCAAATCCATTTTTCATGGGTATTAGATCTTTTCCACTGAAAGTCTCTGAAATTATGAGTTCTCGAAACTTTTTCTATGGGTATTAGTTATTTTTCACTGCGAGTTCTTAGAAAGTTAACTGCGATGTTTTCTCCATTTTTTTATCATAATTCAGTATTTAAGTTGTTAGCAAAAATTATTGAGTGATTGACTTATTATAGTAGAGTGATTGTTTTGTTAATTTCAATTCTTGTTTATTATTATGAATTAATAAACTAAATGATTAATCATATATTATTATTAACCTGCCTCTAACAGAGACACTGTTTGTGCCTGGAAAGAGCAACACAGACGCTAGATTTGAAGAAGAAATAATCAAAATGCATGTCTTGGTTTCTTTTTGTTGCCCGAATTAAATAATTATTTCATCAGCAATAATAATAAAATTAACTGTAACTATCAAAATAACCCTTCAGATGATAAATTGACTCTTAAATTATTTTTATTAACAAACTAACCCGTAAACAATCATATTTTAATAAATCAACATTTCTCGAATACTTGCAGCCAAAACTGATATAAGAATTGAGCATCCGCGTTCATGTCTAGATGTCGACGACCTTGGGACCTGGCGTCTGTTGTCAAAATTGATATCAGAACCATGTTTGGCCGTTTGCAACCTCTAGACCGTGCGTCTACAACCAAAATTAATTTGGAACCGATGATGCCCAAAAGAAGTTTATTTATTAAAACGATGATAATTTAAACATTAATTTACTACACAAAAATTATTTAAGGGTTAATTTATCTACAAAAAAAATAATTATTATTATACAATTAACAAGTGAAATAATTTAAACAGCAATTAATAAGTGAAATAATTTAAACAGCTAGGTGGGACCTCCTACAATAATAATGTGTGGTCTATTTTGGCATATGGCAATGTTCTTTGTGAAACCTAAAAATGTAGATAAGATTCCAATTCCTTGAAACAAAACAATCTTTCTTTTCTCCCACTTTTCCCCTAAATTTAATAATAATAATAATAATAATTAAAAATTAGAAATAAAAGTGCACGGAACACTACTCCTTAAAATGTCTCCATCTAAAATTTAATACTTTTATGTTGTTTTTTTCATTAGTAAAATATTTTTGATGTGGGAGCCTGGTCAAATTATTATTTAATAGAGAAATTAACACTACATATCTTATAATTTAAAGCCAGCAACAACACAAACTTTATAAAAAATTCACAGACAATTAAAATTTTGAATTATGGAAAAAGAACAATGCTGATCTCGCAGTCATGTTTTTTGTCAAAATTCGTCGACGTTAATGCTGCATTTTCGTTCATGCCAAGGATTGTCGAATATAGACGTCCAATACAGCAATAACAGATGTCTCACAACGATGAGGGACGTCCAAGGTTGATCCGACAGACGGAAGAATGACGCAAATAATCATAGGGACGTCCATTTTAAGAGAGAGATGTTCATCTTAAGTAAGAGACATTCGTTTTGAACTGAAAGACGTCCATTTTAAGCTAAAACGACGTTGTCTTTGTTCGTTTTAAGTGAGGGATGTCCGTTGGTAGCTGAGGGATGTCCGTTGGTAGCTGAGGGACGTCCGTTTTAAGCTAAGAACGATGTACCTCAACCTATGACAGACGCCTCTCGCTTAAAACAGACATCCCTTAACTTTTGACGGACGTCTCTCGCTGAAAACTAACTAGGACGGCGTCATTCCCAACTTAAAATGAACGTCATTCAACTCAAACAGACGTCCCTCACTTAAAACGGATAAAAACAACGTCGTTTCAGCTTAAAACTAACATCCCTCAATTCAAGACGGACGTCATTCGCTTAAGACGGACGTCCCTTTGACAATCTGAATCACCCTGTTTTCTTTCTGGCGGGCCGACAACATAGAGGAGGGTGGAGGTCTCCGATGAACGTCATTCACCATGGTGAACTTAAAAATTCTTGAGTGGTCGATTTTATTTTCAATCGCAATGTAAAATTTAACAGTGGAATTTATTTTTCTTGGAGGACTAAGAGTTTAACATCAACTTTGGAGGTCGATGCCGACAGACGAGATCGGCAGTGAGGGAAAAACTTTTTTAGGCAAGCAAAAACGAAAATTTTAGGATGAATTTGGATACAGTTTGACGTTAGAGTGACTGTGGCGTTTGTTTCTGTAATTTTGGACAAAAAACGTAACAAGAAAGTTTACGTCGTTCATTTTTCATAGTTTAAAGTTTTATTTGTTTGTAAAAAAATTTCAAGGTTTATATAGTGTTGCTAATCTCAAACTATAAGATCTATGATATTAATTTCACTATTTAATAACAGTGTCTTAGAGTTTCTTGAATTAATAATTATTTAACCCAATTCATGATTTTAGTATTTCATTATTATTAGATTTAATTCTTTAATAAAGAAAAATATACATATAATTATACATCATTAAATAAAGAAAATAAAAATTCGAGTATAAAAATAAAGAAAAATGACAAAGCAACCATCATAATTTATTGTTGTTAACAAACCAACAATCATCATTTTTTCTCTAACAAATTAATCACTGAAGTATGAAAAAATGACGCCGCCAACATCACTGTCACGTTTGCAGTTAAACGCCATAATGTCGAGCTGCGTCGGTTCGTCTACAAACTGTTGCGGCTCCAGAGTTTTAAAAAACCACATGACATCTTGTTAACCTTGCAGCGGCTTCATAAGAAACCGTCACGGTGTGATAATAAACCCCATAACAAGTCACAATAAACCGTTGCGGTGTCATATGAAGCAACAACAGTTTATCGTCACACCATTGTGGCGTCATAAGAAATCGCCGCGGTTTATAGTCACACCGCTTGCGGTTTAATACGTTCTTTGTTCAACAATTTTCTAACCTGGGCAAGTTTCACATATTCAAGCAAAGTGAAATGTTAGGTCAGGGAAATGTTGCTAATTTTACGTTTCATAATAATCAATTTTCATTTCATCATCAACAACTAAATTATCAATTCCATTATAAACATATCATGTATATGTGCATTACAACTGCAAACCAATTCTATTACAACCATATAATGTGCATGTGACCTAAGAATCGGTGTGCTCTAAGAAACTGTTGTAGATGATCCTTGCATGTTTGCTCTCTCAATCCCATTATCTGATATTTCATATTCGATGGACTTTTCATGATGCAAAACTGATGCTCCGCTTGCTACTAGGCATGATGACTTTCCATCTTTTTTGAGCAACTGTGAACGTTGTTGTGACACTTTATTTGAAACGTCATTTCACCTAACAGGCATCCCTCAACCAATGCTCCGCTTGCTACCAGACATGATAGCTTTCTATCTTTCTCGACTAAGTGTGAACGTCATTGTGGCACTTTATTTGAAATGTCATTTCACCTAGCAGGCATTCCTTAACCGATGATTCGGTGAGTTAACCGCGAATCACAAAGTCATCGGAGAGGGTGGAAGTGGAAGCAATGTTATAGTAAGCTCAATGGCGATGTTATGAGAATTACGGTTTTCGTTTTTGATGTTTTAGGAGGCTAGATTTCCGCCATTGACGGTATAGTTACAGGATTCATAGTGCTCTGAGCCAATCGCATACACCTAAGGCAGCCATCCTATTTACATTTATTATGTTTAATTCATTTATTATCTGTTTTACTTTCAATGATAAATATAGATATTTCTACAACCCAAACAAATGTTGTTTGCTTTGGATGATCAGCCCTCGAGAACAGCATACACTTAGTATGTATGAGCATCCATTATACCATTTTCTAAAATCATGCATGAAAACTATTTTCGTATCATTTTGAAAAGCATGATGCATGAATGCTCATGAATGTATACAATTATATATTCTCAATATAATCCTCCAACCATTATCAATATCTATCACATCACCAATAAAGTCCTCAGAGTATGATCAGTATCAAAATCCTACAATCCTCAAAACATGATCAATATCTGAAATCTTAACGTAAATGACCTGAATCTAATAAACACATCCTTAAAACAACAAGCAAACACACAATAATACAATTCTCGAACGATAGCATGATCAATAACTGAACCTAATAATCTAGTAAACACAAGCATCAAACAAGTCTTAACTCTTGCGATGTAGGCCTTTCGGCAAAACACAAACAATATTACTTACCTAGTGATCTTCAATGCAATATAGCACTTTATATTCTTCTTCTCAATACCTTCAAAATCAGTAATAATAAATCATTAATAACCATTCCCTAACAACCATCCACGGGTTCCACTATAGCATTACAATATTCCTTAATAATGAACTATCCTTGATAATATCCTTCTATCCATCAAACTGTAACAAAATAGAGAACAAACTCCTCAACCGACACATGCACAACCCAAGCAGTAAACACATGAAGTATTATCCAAACAACAGAGCATAATTCCAACAATAATCATTTCACAGTTCCACTTTCTAACTTCAGACGATAAGTAACTCAACCACTCAATCCCAGAACATTCCACACACAGCAGTTATTCAACAACAATCATCAACAGAGAACAAAATCCCAACAGAGAAGCATTCAACACTCAACCAATTTTAACAACACACCCAAGGCAACAAATCCTTAAGCAATAATCAGTGAGCATTATACAATCCTAACGAGGTCTCAATATCTAAAACAAACAGTAGAACCAAAACCCCAATAGCATTTATCATTTAGTAACTAGACACATAACATAAATCCAATCACCAGATCATATATATCAAAACTGTAAATAAACAGAGAGCATTACAACATCCACCCATTTTATCTTCTACTGTATATTTCCATAAAATCCATAAAACCAAGAGAAGGCACAGGGAATACCTGAAGAATGCCTGAGAGCTTCCCCTCCTTTTTCTCCTTTTTTCTACTTCTTAGCTTCTTCCTCCAGAGAGATTCTCTCTATTTCTCTCGGTCTCACTCTCTTCCTCTTTGTTTCTATTTCTCTAGAGACTTTTCCTCACTCCCTCTGTCTCTTTTTATCTTCACAGAAACATCCCCCATAAGCTTCACACATCCCCAATATAATCTCACATAACTTTTCTTCCATATCGTCATCTGTAAAAAAGGACGCGTGGAGAAACCACAAAAAGTACAGTTGCCTTGGGATTCACATTTCTCATCGGGCCAGAAAATCAAGTGGAATCGGTCAATCATAGGATCGACTAGTCCAACGTGAAACTCAACTCCAGCAAAATCACACCCAACCAGTTGATCCTATGATCGACCAGTCCAACATTCAATTCATGGGTCGATCCCATGCTCGACCTTTCCCACGTTGTTCGCCCATCATCTCGCCCCTGTAATATTTTAGCCACTGCCATTCATTTTTTTGCTACTTAACAATTCTCTTAACAATTTCTCCACTGCTTTAACCAAATCCCTCAATAATTTATAATTTATTTCTTAATCAAAATTATCACTTAACCAATTCTAATATCATCCCAATTTACTCTAAAGTCCTCCAATAATTCTTCTAAGCCATAATTCTCCAAATGCTAATTAAATTCTATAATCTCCCACTTTTCATCCAACTAATTATTCAATGAAATTCTTAATTATTCTTACTTAATTTCATTACGAAAAATCTGGGTATTACATCCCATAAAATCATCTCATAAGCTCCAAAATTCACAATTATTATTATCCTTAGTCTAAGCTTAATTTCTGGTATTACGACAGGCTTCTTGAATTGCTGTCACTTTTGGTTCCCACGATCTTGGTAGGCATCTAAGAATTTTTCTTACCAACTCCTCATTGGGACATACTTTACAAAGCACGTTCAACCCATTAGTAAGGTTATTAAACCGAGTAAACATACAACTAATGATTTTATCATTTTCCATGGCAAACAATTGATAATCATAAATAAACATGGTTAATTTAGTTACTTTTACTTGATTAGTGTCTTCATGCGTAATCTCAAGTAATTTCCAAATATCATTGGCACCATCGCATGTATGAACTTTATTAAATTAATCTCTATTCAAAGCACAATATAAAGTATTGATAGCTTTAGCATTCATGCTCAATTTCCATTTATTGCTATCATTAAATTCACTACACAACTTTGGAACATTTAAACCATTTTAAAGTTTTAGCGGAATAAAGGGCCCATTTTTAATAACGTTCCAAAGATCATTATCTAAAGATTGGATATACAGTTTCATCATAGTCTTCCAATATGTATAATCACTACAATTAAGATTTGGAGGCCTAAACAAGGATTGTTCTTCAACTCATATATTGAAGGACATAATAATTTATATAGTCAATAAATTCAACCAAAAATTATCCAAACAAATTCAACCAACAAAATAATTCAATAGATGCAAATTAAACAGATTTTATGCAAATATTCACAATATCACACAAAAATTTTTATTAACCTGCTCTAATATTAATTGTTAGGAACATTGCACACCTATAGAGATAGAGGGAGGGAAGGAGGGGGGATGTTAATTAGGTGACGCTAAACTTTTTCGTGATATTTACTTCTCTAACCCTAAATGATTTATAGACAAAAAAAACATATAAATAATCACAATAATAAGAGTGATAGGGAAAGAGAGGTGCAAACAGTGTTGTTCATGCGGTTCGTCAACCCCAGCCTGCGTCGGCTCTCCAAGCTTCCTACTTGGAGATCCTTAATCGCCCAATCTCCCCGATTGGCGATGTTTGACTTCACGAGTGTCAAACAAACTATTTACAGTTAGCTCTTCACAGGGCGTCACCCTTCACTTGACTAATTCGCATGGCGTTACCCTTTATTTGACTAATTCATAGGGCGTCACCCTTTACTTTGAGTACAATGCAAGAAATGAAAGTTACAAACAAAATCATAACTCTCCCAAATGCAAAACTCAAATTTAGAAGTTTGAAGAGTTAGGGTTGACGCTCTAAGTAGTTATTTGGAATTGACTGTAAAAATTGACCGGGTTTCCCCTCAATTCCTGGTTCATTGCATTGAGCTTTGACGTGTCTTATATTTATAGACACTAAGAAATCGGTGGACCATTTCCTTTTTGGTAGACCGCATCTGATCGTTGGATATGACTGTTGTAATTTTGGTCATCCAAATTTGTGCAAATCTGCCAAATCAGTCAATCGGTTGTTCAACCGCTTCTTCCTTTCTTCAAGCTTTCGGTCGATCACAGAATCGCTTGCTCAACTACTTCTTCAACCGCATATTCGAGAGGCAATCTATCTTTAAAATCAGTCGACCAAATCTTCGCCTCTCAACTACTTCCTCAACTGCAGAACTGATGAGTAATCTATATATATTGTGGTTGTAACGTCCCCCGGTGCTCCCAGTACAATATTGTCCGCTTTGGGCCGAAGCCCGCACGGGTTTGTTTTTGGGGTTAGCCCAAAACGCGTTGTACTAGGTAGGAAGGGGCTCCATGCTTATATACCATGCATTTTCTACTCTCCCAAGCGATGTGGGATTGTGCCTCCCTGATATGGGCCGGACCCACAATTGGGCCTTTCCTGGCCTTCACAGGGCGGGATGCCACAGTGGTCGATCAGTTCCTTTCTCCAGCCTATTTTTGGTCGACCTCCTCGCTTGTTTACTTGACATTTTGTCTTCTTTTTGCATTCCTTGATTTCTCTAAGTCCCAATATTATACCTATTAACTACATGAACTTAGATAAATATGTTATTATAACTTAATACTCCTATCAAAAGTATTTCCAAGGAATATCAATATACATATAATGATTAAAAAATTAAATATATTCATACAATAGACAACTTATAACAACATTTAGGCTAACAAATCGTTCTTGAGTCATTTTATTTAGCCAAAGTTGAAATTTTAAACAAGAATTTTCGACGCTAATTATATGATACTGTTATCCTTAGGTTATAAGACTTAGAGTTTGACCTTAATATACATTGAAATTTCTCAGATTTGCTTGGGCTTGGTTTTTGGTAAGTCCATTTGAGGTAGAAGTTTATTTATATATATATATATATATATATATATATATATATATATATATATTATTGCACACGTTTTATTTGAGCATGTATATTTTTATTCATTGATAATCTTGGTCGAGTGAACCGAGTTTGATTGACCCGTGAAGAGGTCATGTTTTCTTTACGCACATTCAACCATTTGAGGATGTGTTGATTTGTGTTAACTAGAGTAATGAGACAACTGATTATGTCGTGTCTCTAGGCGCAAAATCCTAAACATGATCATGATCTTGTTTTAGTAGATTTAGCGATTGCTGAGTATTGCCATTATTTTTACACCTATAACATAGTGTGCCTAGAATCTGAGAGTGACTCTATTTTTACTGAACTTTTTATATGGTATAGTATGACCTATTTTCTATACGTATCACACTATAGTAGATTATCGTATAATATTTGCCCTATTATTTGTTTTATAACCAGATTTTATATTGAAGTTTTAATACATGATATATTCCCTAGTTTTCTCATAATTCTAAATATTGAATGTAAAATTTTACCCCTATTGAGTTTAATCGACGTACTCAAATGACGTTTCTCTCCAGTTTTAGTCTAGAAGATTTTAAGTTGTTAGAGTATAAATGATCTCGACCTCGACGAAACTTTGTTTATTTTATTTTATTTTTTTTAAGAGTTTTATGTATAAGGTGGAGACTTAATTTAGGCTTATATTAAAATGTTAACTAATTATTTTTATTGGACATTTATTTCTGAATTTATGATTATCTTTTTGTTTTAGTGTCGATATTTAGTTTAGCTCAATGGTTACTTTGGCGTCACAAAATTAGGGTTTTGATGATGGAGAAGAAGAGTGAAAAGAGGGAGGTGAAAAGCACGTGGACAAGAGAGAGGTGGTAGACATGATGATCATTCTCCAATGGTCACCATCGAAAGTCTGTTCACTGACCAAGCTTGTCCTCCTATGGTAAACACCCGTCTGAGATACTTTACTCCTTCTTTTGATCCCGTCTCTCTCTCTCTCTCTTTCTCTCACTACACTAACTCGAGTCTGGACTCCAACGCCAACGCTCTCTCTCTCTCTCTACAGTTTTTAAGTCTCAGTTTGCTTGCCCTTTTCGAGATCTGATTCTGATCTAATAATTCTCTGGAGCTTTTCATGTATTTTTTTTTCTGCGGGATATATTTCCCACTCGGTGACCGAAGTGTTGTTTTCAGACGCTCTTCCAGTTTCCACTTTGGAGGAGACTTTCAGGTAGAGAGAGGGAGTTAGAGAGAGAAAGGGTATGCGATCATCCTCTCCATTTTCCTCAGCAATTTAAGATCCTTTTTACCGTTTTTATATGTTTTCTTTTCGCTGCAAGTTATACCATGCAAATCATCTTCTCCTTTAGGGTGCTGTATTTTTTTAATTCCCTGCCCCATTATCAGTTAAGCTGAGAATCTCACTCTCTCTCTCTCTCTCTCTCTCTCTCTCGAAATATAAACCCTAAAAGGAGCGGACGACGCAGAAAGACTGAAAACCCACCATTTACTGCAAACCACGACCTCAAGATCTAAGCGGAAGGAGGATTAAGCTGCAAACAGCATCTCTCTTTTCTTTCTCTAGAAAACCCTAAACGAGGAGAAAGACTGAAAAATCCACCATTACCCTCAAATCTAAACCTCAAGATCCAAGCAAAATTTACCGAATACAAGATCAACCCATTACATAATTTCAAGCTTTTTACATGGATTTGTTTTCAGCACCAACAGACTCCATCCATTTCGAAACACCTACATCAAATACCGAAATAACAAGTCACTCAAGCTCCTCTTCCATGGCGGACTCTTCGCCATCATCAACAACTCCAAGCCGCTACGAAAACCAGAAGAGAAGAGATTGGAACACCTTCTGCCAGTACCTAAGAAACCATCGTCCTCCCCTTTCTCTACCCACTTGCAGCGGAGCTCATGTTCTCGAGTTCCTCAGATATCTAGACCAGTTCGGAAAGACTAAGGTTCACAACCAGGCCTGTCCTTTTTACGGTCTCCCAAACCCTCCTGCACCCTGCCCGTGTCCGCTTAGGCAGGCGTGGGGTAGCCTAGACGCGCTCATCGGCCGCCTCAGAGCCGCTTATGAAGAGAACGGTGGCCGGCCGGAAACTAATCCGTTAGGGGCTCGAGCTGTGAGGCTGTACTTGAGGGAAGTGCGCGATTTTCAGGCGAAAGCCAGAGGAGTTAGCTATGAGAAGAAGAGGAAAAGAGCTAAACAGAAGCTCACGTCCCAATCAGATGGTCAGGTCGAGTTAATTTGAGTACGTTAATTTTACAGATTTGCTCATTTATATGGTGTCATTGCTGTTTTCTTCGTCTCTCTCTACATATGTTTATTTATATTGGGTTTTCTACATTGAAGTCAAGAAGACTAATGCTCCTTCATCGGGTCCCTTTCACCTCCTCTCAGGTCTGCATCTTTCGTTCGGTTTGTCTCTCTCTCTCTCTCTCTCTATTCATAATGTTTATTTATTCTGGGATTTCCTAATGAACAAGATTGATGTTTGTGAGACCTGTTATTAGTACCTATGATCGTGAATTTGCCATTGAAATAAAGGACCCAACAGAGTAACAGACGTTCTTGTGAGCTTCTTCTGTTCTAATGGTTATATACATTTCTTCTTCTTCTTGTGACCTTCTCTCTCTCTCTCTCTCTCAGTGATTGGATTATGCACAGGATGGATTGCATAAGCATGTAAGAACATGTGTGAAACGATGAACTACCCTTCTAAATATTGGAATAGCAGCTGGTTTAGTATTATAAGACGCGGATGGATAATCTAATGCATACTTTGCATCTTTAACTACGGAATGGTCATATGGTTTTCAAAGGCATGAGCAACCATTCTAACTTCCATTTGGTTTCTTTCTTAAATTTTTAATTCCTATAAATTAAAATATAAATATAATATTATCATAATTATAGAATGATTTATTTATTTTTTTGCATAAAATTGTAAATTTTGATGACAATATAAACTGTGCATCTGCAGAAATTTTGTTTCGTAATCGATCTGATCTGAGAATTAATAAAAACTACATAGAGAAATATAATAATTATATTAATTTTTATACATTTTAAATTAATATTTAACTTAACGGTTTTAGATAGAATTCAGATTATAATTTGAAATTTTTAATAAAATAAAATAAATTTCTTATAAAAATAAAAATAAAAATTATTTAAGAAATTAAAATAAATAAAATTAAATATGAAAATAATAAATAAAAAAAATATTAAAAAGATTACGAACTTATGAACTTGATTCATACGTCCTACATCGAGACGATGCACCTATCTATATTTTTTTCGATTTATACATATCACATTTTCTAAGAAAATACAAAATAATTAGAATATCAAAATAACTTATTTTTATTTATATTAATTCGAAAGTTTAAAGAAAATGGAAAATAAAACTCTCTAGATTTAATCTTATAATAGAAATAAAGTATTATTGAAACTTTATAAAGAACAACGCCTCCAAGAAAATAATTTAATTAAAAAAAAAATTGTAGCCTTTGATCTCGATTCATGATTTACATCTCCCTTAATCTTGACCGTTGATTTACAAAAAATAAAGAATTAAATAAAAAATATACAATTAAGAATCAAACATCATCATTCCTAATTGATTCTTCTCTAATTCATACTTATGTTAACTAAACTAGCACCAATGAAATCAGAGGTATACAAAATTCAGAAACTCAAAAAATGATCCCATCTGAAGCATGGAGGCAAAATGTATAAATGGAGAAGACAATATGTACTGAGCTCTAAATCTCCGCCGCAAGCCTTGATCGGATTTTTACTTCTTTTCTCTCAAAATGCTAAGCAATGAGTACAATTCATCTTGATTTGCCTTCTTGAACAACCTCCGTGGCCGGAGAATTGTATCGGCTCCACCCACAACCCGATGGCCGATTCTATTCTCTGATGCAATTTGTTGAAATTTATTAACGGTCGCTGATTGTGAAGGCCGAGAACATGGCCGTGAGTCCCAATACTCGGTGCATACTCGATTTGGATCCATTGCTTCAATGGCCTGTATGAAGAAAAAAAAATTGAGCTTTTAGCGTAAACGACAACTTATCAGAACAATAAGTATTACATTGTCGATTTTAAAGTTCAAGTTAGTACATACAGAAGATTATCGAGAAATAACCTAGCGGTTAATTTATGTTTAACCAAATACTCAAATTTTTTTATTTCTATAAAAAACGATATATATTGATGGAAAAACTGATTAGTTTACCTGCACAATAGCCGGTGAAGTAAATCCGAACATTTCAAAACCATCTAAACTTTTAGGAGGCTGCAATGGAGGAAGCTTCTTTTTTCCAAAGGCATGATGCTTAGAGATCTCTTGATTCACCTTCTCTCTCACAAGTTCCCACTTCGAGCCGGCGAGACATGAATGAACACTTCCGTCCGGCGTTGCTCCATCGAAACCTGAAAAAAAATCATCTAGAGATTAATATAATAAACTGTTCAAATCAAATTGCACAAAGATGAACAATTCTATGCTTCATCTCATCAATGGTTTCTCGTTTCAAGATGTATTGCCTTCTCATGACGGTGATTGAAACAAAACTTTGTCCTTCTATTTACAAAAAATAAAATATAACATTAATGAAAACATCTTATTTCCAATTGTTTTTCTATTTCCAAAAACAACTTTTGAAACACACTTCCCAAAAGTATCAAAAAGCTTGAATCCAAAGTTCGAAAATTCCCATTACCATGAAAAGGGGTCCATCAAGTCCAGCATCAAGAATTTCCGAAACATAGCAAGACGTTTTCGTTGGATCCAAAACGCTTATGAACCTGACTCGGCTTTTAAATCCTGCATCGCATGAAATGAATTTTCCATTTAGCAGATCAATTTCTTGTCCTCTTTAAGACCCCCCACCCAAAAACAAGGAATTACCTTTAGGAAAAATACTCTGACTATTGGACCATCACTTTCCAGAAACTACAACTCCAAACTCTAAAGGCTCCACCCTGCAGTTGAACCTCCTTACTACCTTTGCTATTCGACGACCCTTTTGACAAATGAATCTGTTTAAACTATTTTCGGCACAAGAAACATTTTCATGGATACTTCTTTCATTGCTCACCAAATTTGAAGAAGGATGAACTTTTGTACATTCAACCAGATCGTCACTGTTGATCTTCCGAGAGCTACATATTTGAGCTGCCTCAGTCAATGGTGTCATCAAGTTTAAATCATTATCATGATTGCAAAGTCTTGCCTTGGTATTGGCTTCTGCCAAGCTGTCAGAGTTTTCTACTTCTCTTGCTAAAGAAATTTCTTTTTCTTTATTCAAAACTGATCCTTTTGCCTCGTCATCACCTTTGTCGTCAGTTAGAAGTATTACTCTCTCGGATTTCTGAACTGAAGCCTAATCGACTCTTCCTCTTTCTGAAACTGGATTTACACAATGGTCTCTGTCTTTTTGAAGCGACTGGCAACTTGTAGATCTCAAATGGGAAACAGTACCATTATGTTCTTCTTTCCTCACATTAAAATCATTATTCATCTTCTCAATTTCCTTCAACAAATCAAGAGATTTAGACACTAAATCTTCAATCTTCAATGTTCATGTAGGTGCTGATAATTTGCTTTCGCATCGAGAAGAAATGTCACCAGCAATTTCAGTTGAAGTTTTTGGGACCTGCATAAGTAATTCACCAATCGATTGTCGTAGTGCCAAATCTTTAAGTTCTGCTCCTTCAAACGATCTTGTCAATCTATTATTACAAATCTTTTCTCTTGAGATATGTGAACCAAGAGCCAATCCAAGGTCCAGTCTAGCCCATCTATAAATTGCACTTAGTCTTCCTTCCAACGCGTCAACAAGGATATTCAATTCACTAATGTCATATCGAAAGAGGAAAATTCTGGCACCATGAGGACAAGAGCAAAACTGCTTCATATGATTCAAACAAGCATATTTATCTGGGGAACAATGACAACCAACTGCGTATAGGTGCAAGTCAAAAAAGCATAAACTGCATTCCTTCTCGTCAGTGGCATCAAAGCTGCTCTCCATCTTCACTGCCTTTGAAGAACCGCATATGGTATTCCTTCTCGTACACTCCATTTCAACGCGTGTCTAGACATTGATTATAGACAGAGTGAAGAAGAAGGAAAAAAAAAGTGGAATATTTTAAGTCTGACAATATAAACTTTTCTTTTAGTATTTCATACTCAAAAAAGTTTGTGACAAAGCATACACTTGTTTGCTACTAGAATTATGCATTTCAATAATAATTTTTAGAGTTGAATTTGTAAGTCAACAACCAATTAATCCACTTTAATATTAGAACATAAAAACAAAATCTAGCTATCTAGAGTAAGAGCTACCTTGAATGATTTTGCTAAAATCCCGTCTCTCCCGCCGACATCCTTCCATCTTAAATTGTCCAAAGTACTTTTCTTGAGTATATTAAGCTCCCAATGTGCTTTTACAGATTCTCTAGCAGCTCCAAGCAATAATTTATCATGGGAAATAGTAGTTCTTCTTTCCTGCTGATGGTATAACTCTACGGCCAATTGACCATGCGGTAACCAATCAACTGGTGCAAAATTAACAGCCTCCGCACCGTCAAAACCACAGTTGAATCCCGAATGGTATGCTCGAGGGAAGGTCAAAACAAACTCTCCAGGCTTTTGAATACACCTATATACGGGAACCCCCTCTGATTTTAATATGGAAGGGGAAAGTTGTGTGACCTACATAAAAGCGTTATTTTAGGGGACCTTTATGAGCTCTTATCACGTGAAAGAAAGACAAGAGAAGAACTTGTGTCGATTTGCATATATTCGATTTGTTCCTTAATCAGTTTCTTTCCTTATTTCCTTGATAAATTTATTCCTAATTCAGCTTATTCATCCGCAGGAAAGCTCTAGTAATTTATTACTGAGTGTAAATAAATTTTTATTACTTCCTACATAGGCTAGTCAATTAGTGAATGAACTCATATAATTGCAAACTATTTTTTATGAACGTAATTTCCTGGCGAAAATACTTCATATCTATTTAACAACTTCACATTGCATATGCATAAATGCATGACTTTGATGAAAAAGCTTAACCACTTTGACAAATTTCAGGAATTAGTACTTACCAACTTATGAAGTAAATCTGGTTGTTCCTCAAAAAGGTCAGGCAAATGTTTTCTCATAACATCCTCTAATTTATCAGCATCCTTCTCGGGGACACCATACCAGATTTTGGCATACCCCAATGCAAGAAATTCAATGAATATAGATGATGATCTTCAACATGCTGTAGTTGAGACAAGATGGTATAAGCAATATTTCCAACATGTGCCAAACGAAACAGATATATTAGCTAAGAATCCATGCTGTATATATCATTTAAATTTCTTTTTACAAGTAATCAGAGTTGTGTTTATAGAACCATGCACAAAGGGGGGCTATGGAAACGCTCTTTACAAGTAAACATTGTATAACCTACAGTTACTGCCCTAAACCAAAAGTTGATACATAGTTTATTTGAAGCAAATATCATTTTCTTTTACACTAACTAAAAATTTTAAGATAAAAGAGAATCTATAGTAAGGCCCACCACAACCAAAATCAGCCCCAAAGCCTTAAATTCTATCAGACATGTCAGAAGAGACCAAATAGAAAAAAGGAAGCTCCTGCAATTGAAGTTGTATTAAATTCATATGAGCATCAAATTAAGAGGAGATTGTATTTTTATGTGAGTTATTTCCTTGGAATGAATAACCAGCCAAGTGAATGCAGAATTCTTATGAACAAATTAAGAGATGTTCTCTTATCTAAAGAACAAAATCACACAAGTAAAACTATTAATACTAGTCAAAGAAAGCAACGAAAGAAGGAAACAGAAAGTTAGTCTTACCCAGCAAAAGGAGGAAAAGCACATCCCAACATACAACCACGGCACCAAAATGCCTGAAATATTGCTGCTTTCATAGGAAAGAAGAGATCCTCGAAGCCTTGGAAAATTGTTCAAGTTCCAACCAGATTTCACATATTTTTCATCTGATGTTGAACAAACTTGACCTGAAACTTTTGGAAAACCACTACCAAAAACTCCAGTTTCAATATCAGCCCCATATAGCACTTAGTCAACATATGGTAAAATAAGTCATTCTCAGGAAAAAAACAAGAAATAAACAATGAAAACTATAAAGTAATTAGAATGATATAAAACCCTTCCATCATACTTCAATTTCCTCTGTAGGTTTCTCTACCATCCGCCAATATTCACCCTCAATATTCTCCACAGATGGCTCGTAATTCTCTTTTAAATTAATTCCAGAAGATGAATCAATATCTTTTCCACTAAAATACTGAGTCGTGAAGTCATCTGCATATTTTTTAAATGTTTCCAAAGTAAACTCCAAACCAGATTCAAATCCAAAGCTGTCTGCATCTCCAAGTCCTCCATCACCAGCAGCACAATCTACCCCCATTTGTGCACATCTTCTTCTTTTTCTCCTCATTTGGTTATGAAGCCTCGATAGCTTTTTCAATGAATCTCGATTCTGAAGTTTGTCAATCCTCTGGACACGAGTAGCAAATTTGGAACTCGTCCACTTCATTTGTTCTTGCAGAGGACAGGGAGGTTTCCAAGAAGAAGGAGGAACGATGCGACAGATCCCATAAGGTTCAGCTTTTGCACGTATACTAGCTATATATTGCAATGCATCTTCAAACTCCTGTGAAATGTTACAAATAGGCTTCAGATGTTCAAATTCTGAATGTCAAAATACAAGCATATTGAAAAGCAAAGGGATTGAAGTTTGTAAGCATTGCATTTCAGATTTTACAGGCATTGTAAAACACCTCTTCAGTTGGATAGAAAATGGGAGCATCCTCAATATCTGGTCTGCAAGACTCTTCAGGACGCCATCTTGCAGGTACCTGTTGCAAAACTAAACTTCAGTACATCAAATTATCCAAAAAATATTTGGGAGTAATTTCCCCAGCAACCTACAACTACCACCTGTTTGTATTCTATAGTATGCCAATGCACAATCTTAACTAGAAGTTTTCGATGGATACCAATTTTGGAAACTCCCACTTGTCAATTGTGACAAATACAGATGCAAACTCACAACTTTCTTAAGTTGACAGAGCCAGTTTTTCACGAGTCAAAACTTTGGACAGCATTTAATTAAGGGCATTCTAGAAAATGTTTTTAGAATTAATTGTAGTAGAATGAAATGATATGTTTTAAATTATTGTCTTTTAGTATTCTCTAGAAAATTTTTATTTAAGAAATGAGAGAAGGGTGTGAAAGGGACATCAAGAAAAGTATTTTGTGAAAGAGTTTTCTAAAAAGGAGAGCTAGAAGACTTCTCGAACATCTGCAATATTTTGTATTTTCGTACTTCGTTTTATTAACAGTATGAGGTTTGTATCAATGGTATTAAAGCAAAAATATTATGGAGGGGACAAATTGGGTCAGCTCTGCGAGGAACTCGGCCAAGTTCGGTTGGAAATGGGGTCATTTCGTGAGGAAATTTCATACGAGATGAGGAAATTGAGAATAATCATGGCTTCAATTTTGGAGCAACTGAATTCTCTCTTAGCATATCAGCAAGGAGGAGGAATTTGAAGTTTTGTGACTTCGAGTAAGCAGAAGGCTGAGGAGCGAGAATCGAAATCAAAAGCAAGCAAAGAGGCTGGGTTCAAATGGAAAGAAGTTCTAAGCTCACCCAAAAAAACAGTAGTGCTAGAACTCTATCATGTTCGGCCGACATCAACTATTGGCTAAGAAAAAAAGACGAAGAAAGATGGTGAAAGGATTAGCGTGAAGATTGACGGGTTAGGGTTCGCAACAACAAATCTTGACAACTTGACTGTGGACGGCTCGGTGAGAGGAGTTCGGCGCCAGTCTGAGCTGGAAGAAGAACGCAGAGGAAGGAGTTTTCACCTCCGATCTAACCAATGGAAAGACAACACTTCATTTTCGTTTATTATGTTAAATGACCAAGGTTGTGGTGAGAGGCACAATTCAAGATCATGCATCTTGAGGACAAATTGCATTTTGGGCGGCATGTATTAATAGACTCATTCAAATAATTAAATAATATTTAATTAAGAATATTCTGGAAAATATTTTTAAAATTAATTGTAGTAAAATGAAAAAATATGTTTTAAATTATTATCTTATAGCATTCTCTAGAAGATTTTTATTTAAGAAAAAAGAGAGATGTGAAAGAGACAAAAAAAAATATTTTGTAAATGAGTTTTCTAAAGGAAAGAGCTAACAGACTTCTCAAATATCTGCAATATTTTGCATTTTTGTACTTCATTTTATTAATAGTATTAGGTTCGCATCAAAATGATGGAGCAAAATACGCACACACATGTTTAGAAGAGAAATTAGCAGTAATCAATGTGAGTCGTAGCAACAGCGATGGAAAAAATAGCAGCACAAGAAGACAATCAAGAAAATATGAAATTATGAATAGAAAAAGTAGTATCTACAGAATACATGCTATAAAGAAGGCTAAATTCGAAAAACATGGAAATAAACTACCTTTTGGCAAGTACTACACTCTGCACAACCGCGAATTACCCCCTTGGGAAGAACAGGTTTCAAAGAGAAATGCTGCAAGCATGAAAGGCTTATTGGAGCTATGTACAAAGGTTACACTTTCATGGCATAACTGGCTAATGTTAAGGAGAAAAACTTCAGAACAAACTTTGTGAAGTAGAAGGAAAAAATGCAAAACTAACTTGATCATCCCTCTCAGAATCAAATACATCATCACAGTAACTGTCATGATGACCATAGTCAATACACCGCCTTGGTCTTAGGGACCTTGTCACCTTAACATCAGGTGTGCTGTCAGTTTCCATATCCAGAAGAACAGATTGTCTTTCTGAAAAACTTGTGGAAGGCATGCCACTAATCAAATTGTCGCTTCCTCGTTTAAAACTATCTTATATTGATGTAAATGACTCAAAACCTGGTGGAACTGATGGGAGGTCATAATTCTCTTTTTGAACAAACTTTTTAACAAACTCTGTCCCCATAGCAATAAACAAGGAATGAGGACTGCAGTCTGTATGGAAAGAAAATTGGTTGACTGGAACCATTAACAATATTAGCAACTAGTGTCATAGTAAACTTACCGTAAATTAAAGATTAACTGAAGAACTTGTGGAAACGATGTGGTGTCTGTCACCTTCAACTATATTTGCTAGAAAAAAAAAACTGAGTCAATTTACAAACAAGGTGAGTAAAGGAGCAACATCAAAAACAGTTCTACAGAAAATAGAGGAGAATAAATGAGAAACACATAAAAGATTGCTTTAACGAATTTATAAAATTGACATTGTAATTTGTGTAGTGTGATTATATAAGTATTTCAACCACAAAACCGATACAGTTAGAGGAAGAATCCAATTTCTCGGGCGGAAAGATCACATTCATTTTTTACAGCCCATAAAGAGCTTAACCTAAAGAGGTGAACAAGAACGCTAATAAACCTGAGTATAAAACTATGGAGAAACATAAAATAACTGCTTAGCATAAACTTGAGTATAAATCTATGGAGAAACATAAAATAAGCGGCTAATGCATAGTGGCTAGTTGTCCACTGTCAGAAAAAGAGACATGAACAGAAAATGGTAGTTCCCACTTCCCACCTGTTGCGAGTTCAATTAACTGGAAAAGGCAAACTAGTAAGATGACAGGATAGTGGGTTGTGTGTGGGGAGGAACATGTAAGAGGTGGGGAGAGTAGCATAAAGAGAGGGGAAGGAAGGGAAGAAAGGGGGGTTGATTTTGATAATTGTTTAGAAAATTGTTTCTCCACTTAGGATTAGGGTAATTTTTAGAGTTTGTAGATTTTCTAGAAGTGTGGGTAGCTTATTCATGCTAATTTTTGAGTCTTAACATTGTTACTATACTCGTGGTTGCTCTTATCAGGTTCACTATGCATCACCACCCTACAGAGATATTAACTGACCATAATCCAAGTCATAAGACAACTGCACTTTACTATGTCGATCTTATTACGACTTCAAAGGATAAATATTTCTAGGCTTTTATTTCCCTTGATCCAGACCTTAAGTTAGACCTGAGGATAAATTCTGTCCCCATCATGGCATACCAAAATCCACCAAACACAATCACAGCAGTCGAGGAGATAAAAAATCCTGATAGTTAACTTGAAAAGTATATCATTCAGCTCATCCCCATAATCTTCATGTCCTAATCTCAGGCAAAAAAGTTTTCTAGCATACCTTTTCAACACATTACACTATTTCATTCATAAATATATTCTTACTTTTTCAGTATTTTTTTCCCAGCACAGGACGTTTATTTGAGTTTACTTCACACAACATAGATCGCACATTCAAAGCATCTAAATCCTGCTATGTCACAGAATAATATATAGAATTACAATAAAAAAATCCCTAATTTTTCATCATACTGAGCCCCAAAAGAAAAATATCAACATCAGGTCAATAACATATGTTTTAATTTCTTAAGATTCAGCCTGATATATTTGATGTTATAGCCACACTGCTCAAAATATATTTCAAGTATAGCACTAAAGAGAAAAAGTTAGAAACAATAAAACTAAACTAAATCAGATGATGAAACTTGTCATTCGTGCTGTTGATCCAAGAATCAGGAATTCTCATTGGACTCAAAGCAGATCAGAACTCTATTTATACACACTAGTATTTGGGGATTCATCAAATAAATTAAAATTTTCCTGAATAATAAACGAGTGGGGAAAGGAAGACAGAAATCTGACCTTATAGAATTAAAAACCTTAAGCAAAAGAAATCAAGTATCAGATCTAAACCTTACCCTAATCTAGATGACAAGTAATTAAAATCACCCAAAACAACACGCTTAAGCTTGCCTGAAACTAATTAGATGACCCCAGATATTCAATTGTTGGGGTTGCAACCCAAATCATCAATTTTTAAGGGTGAGTTGCCCTAGATGATCAAGTCCACGGAAATTACGGAACAATAAATTGTGATGCAACAAAATTCAATCACTCCAGATTCACATCCATCATAAAAGGATGAAAACCATTGAAACCTAGCAAACAGAATTTCATGAACATCATCAATCTAATAAAACCCTAAACCCTAATTTTTTTTAACCCAGGGATACATACAAATAACTACTGATTTTCATCAATATTTTCACAGAACACTGAAATCATAATTCTAAAAACATTAAATTCTCCGGATAAGGTATTGGTTCTAGAACAATTAAGTAAATTCATTGCCGCACCAGTTGAATGTTAATGCCGCCATTTATTCTACCTGATTAAACACTTGATTGAAAGCTATGGCGATGAAATTTTCTGTGACAAGTACATGATTTTGACGAAATACGGAGTAGAGAAAGTATTGGTAGAAGGAGCACACAGAAAATCACTTTTCCTTATTTTGATTAAGCAACTAATTTTATATTTTATTTAATCATAAATTGTTATTTTAAATAATTTATAATTATTAATTAATTATAATCAATCTTATTATTTATAATAAATTCTATTTTATTATAAATATTTTTTTTCCTACCCCAATAAATTGTTACTAATTAATTAAAAAAAATTATCAATCTTAAATAAAATATCTTGAAATTCAAATTTATATAAATAATAAATTTTTATCTAGTTAATTTCAAATAAGATAAAATTTAATGAATATAAAATATTCAATTTAAAATCCAAAGTTAATAATGGATTTTCAAGTTGATCATATGCAAAACAATAACATATCAATTAATAATTAAATGGTAATTAACAAAAAAAAAAGGAAATACAAGGTAATGACAAGACAAATATTATATAATTTTTACTAATAAATAAAATATTGAATTATAATAAATGAACGAGACAAACATCGCTGTTACGTCTTATGTTAAAATTTTATTTATTTTTTTCCACATCAGATACGTCATTTTTTCAAAGTGGATCCATACATGAAGTAGTTGTATTCAATAACTTATTTTTTACGGTGGAAAACAAATATCCTTCCGTTGTGAAAATGATATTTGTCTTGTCACTAACTTCATAGTTCAATGTTTTTTTGTTAATTACCCATAATTGAATAGTCGGCCAAGAACATTAACAAGATCTTAAACTTTTTTTAATATTTAGTCATATAGAAAATATGGCATCGATAAAATATTTATGCTTTTTTATTAAATAAAGTTGTATGCTTAATGTATGGTATCAAATTTGATAAGAGAAGTTAACAAATCAACCATTATACTTTGAGATCAATAATAAATTAATTATTGAACAATTTTTGTTAACAACTTAAACACTGAACTATGAAAAATTGACGGAGTAAACACATCGGTTACGTTTTCCGTTAAATAACATTGTCATTTCTCTGCAAAATATTGTTTTTCCTATGCCGAACGTTAGCTTTCTATAGCAGAACGTTAGCTTTCTGTAGCTGAACGATGTATTTCAGTTGCGGAACGTGAATCATTGAAATATAACTCAAGAAAGTCAACATTCTGTAGAGGAATGTCGCCTTTACTTCGCAAAATGACGACTTTCTGTAGCATAAATACAATGTTCTGTAGAGGAAAGTTGTCGTTCCGCAGAGGAAAGTTGTCTTACTGCAGAGGAAAGTCTGCAAATGAAAAAAAATTCAGTCTTCTTCATACAAAAACACATACAATACAAACAAGCTGTGATTCTCCCATGGACTGTAAAACAATTTTAAATCATTCGAAATCTAAAATATTAACATTATTTTACAAAATATTTAAATTATAAAATATGAAATCTTTCTAAATCAATTTTTTTGCAAAATATGAAATCTTATAAATTCATTCTCCGTGGATATTAAACTATTTTCCACTTAAAGTCTCTTCCAAAATCATGAGTTATTATAGTTTTTTCCATGGATATTAGCTTTTTTCCACTGTGAGTTCTTATAAAGTTAACAGCAATGTTCGCGGCTGTGATTTTTCATAGTTGAGTGGTTAAGTTGTTAGCAAAACTACGTTAGTGAGTACAGTGGTTGATTTGTTAATTTCCCATATAATAATTATGATTAGTTATTATTAGAGATCGAACGATAACCGAAAAAAGAAAATACGATGTGGAACACTAGATTTACGTGGAAAACCCTTACGGAGATAAAACCACGGGCAGAGAAATAATCTACTATGAAGATCGAAATATAATCGCGAGTTTTGAGACTCTAGTTTACATCTATTTATAGATAAAACAAAACTATAAATGGAGATTTAATATGCGAGCCCACCAACCCGGCTCAATAGAATTTGGGTCATACCAAAATCTAACAATCTCTACCTTGACTTGAATTCTATGAAAGATATACATATGGCGTGCTCATCAGCCTGACCCAACAAAATGAATTCAAAACTCTAAATTCTGACAATCTCCGTCTCGAAACGAATTCTAATGCAATGAACCAATTTTTAAATATTAAAATCTTCATATTCCACACCATACCCATCTCAAATAAATATACAGATCACTAATATAAAGTATTCAAGAGTAAATTTAGCCACTGATGCTGACTAGGTTTAAAAACATTTAAACCACAATGATGACATCTTCAAATCCCACAAAGAGTCATCCAAATCTATGCGAATATATCTCGCCTTTTGACCTGTCATATCAAAAACGTCTTTCAAAATCTTCAATAAAATATTCATCCAAAAAATTGAAGTGAAAAATCATGGATATCAAAAGATTCTAAAAGATATCCTCAAAATTCAGATATTTTTACCATAATAAATCATCTAAAAAATCAAATCAAATCGTCAGAATAATCACAAATATTACAAAATTCAAATCTTACTTGAATTTCTACCAAAAACAATCACCAAGATTGATATATTCTTGCGATTCCAAATCTGCTATAAATCATCAAATTTAATATCCCAAAAATCTTTCAAAAAATTTCAATGTTTTTCAACAATTTTTATCTTTGGCAAAAAATCCAATTTTGCAAAGGACATTCTCGCGGAAACCCCGATCGAAACGACTTGACAGGGAGAATAGAGAACCACAATGTAGATGAACTATGGTGACTGACGATAAATAGAAAATCTTCTAATGACGAACCTGTTATTCAGAGGCACAACTGCTCTGGAAAACTCCAAACATAAATAAAAAACGAGGCAATTGTTTTTTACAGCGGTTGGACGATAGAGAGAACAAATCTCATGAACAAGACGAATGGCAGAGGGAACAATTTTTCCGTTCCTTTTTTTTTTCCTTTTTCCAAATAATTGTAATTTTTTAAAAAATTACACAAACTTTATTCGATACAGAACGACCGGAGTGAATTTGTTTCACCACACTTATAAACACGAACTCCCAAAATCAAAGTTCTGATACCATTTGTTAGAGATCGAACAATAACCGGAAAAAGAAAATATGATGTGGGACACCATATTTACGTGAAAAACACATATGGGGAAAAAACCACGGACAAATGAATAATCTACTATGAAGATCGAAGTACAATCGTGAGTTTGCGACTCTAGCTTACATCTATTCATAGAGAAAACAAAATGCTAAATGAGATTTAATATGCGGATCCACCGGCCCAACCCAATAGAATTCAGGTCACCAAAATCTAACAGTTATAATATTAAGTGTAGATATTATTATATTTTTATGGAAAAATGACAAATCAACTATCGTTGTGATGAATGACAAGTCAAACACTGAACAATTTTTTCTAACAACTTAAATAATGAACTATGGAAATCAACATTGAAAAACATCGTCGTTACCTGTTGAGAAATATTACCGCAAAGACACCGCCAATTACATGTTTACTCTATGTAAATTCTAATTTTTATGCTAAACTTGCAATAATTGAAGCAATATTAACGAGAAAATGATGTCGGGAAGCTCCAGCATAGTTCAGTCTGTCGTCGAAAATAATTTTCATGTTTTCAGTTTTTCGAACATCTTCTCGTCGTCAAAAACAATTCTTTCTTCTCGATTTCACCGTCTAATTCTCATCACAATCTTCTTCTTCCTTTTCCTGGTCTATTGTCGTCGTTCAATGTTCATCACCAATATCTCGCATTTTGCAGAGAAAAATAATCTTACCGCCGCATAAACTAATTGTTCTACAACGGACAATAATTTTTTTGCAAGCAGAATATCATCGTTCAGCTGTGGAATGACAACTCTTTTTAACTAATATGGAAAGACAATGTTCGGCGCGCAGAAAGACAACGTTCTGTCGCAGAATGACAACGTTTTTTTAATGGAAAACATATCTGCGGTGTTTGCACCATTTATTTCCTGTAATTTAGTGGTTAAGTTGTTAGCGAATATATTTTAGTAGTTGATTTGTCATTGATCACAAAGTACGATGGATGATCTGTCATTTTCCCTATTTTTATTTTTGCTTAAATTGGAGTATTAATTATAAGGGAAAATGAAAAATCAACCATCATCCTTTTTTTTCTAACAAATAAACCACTAAACTATGAGAAATTGACGCTGCTACCATCGCTGTCATGTTTGCCGTTAACGCTTTAATGACGAACCGTAGCAGTTTCATTACTGACGGTTTGTTAAAAAAATTTTATCGCAAATTTGAGGGCTTAAACACTTGATTTTGGGGCCCAGAATGGGGGCCATGGGGTAAATCTAATGACAAGTGATAAATCTATGAGAGAGCTTCGATTTGATACCTTTTGGAGCCAATTCTGACACTTGTAGCTAAAGTTATGGTCTTTTGAAGATGAAGATGTCAAAAATCTAATAAAATGATTGGATTCGTAAAACATATACATAAAGACTTTGAACTAGCCATGAAACTCTTTGTTTTTCATGGCTACTTCAAAGTCTGCCGTGGTTCTTAGCCCCAAAATCACGTGTTTAAACCTTCAAATTTGCGATAAAAAATTTTTAACAAACCGCCGAGGTTCGTCATTAAAGCGTTAATGAAAAACGTGACAGTGATAGTTGCTATGTCAATTTTTTATAGTTCAATGGTTTATTTATTAGAAAAGTAAAGGACGATGGTTGATTTGTCACTAAAAGTAAAGGACGATGGTTGATTTGTCATTTTTACTAATTGTAATTTTATGAAAAATTTCAATATAAAATTGAGAACTCAGCAATCCCAAGCCCTAATCCCAAACTTCCCCAAATCCAATACCGAACCCCTCTTGCTCCCCCGATCGGCCTTGGTAATTTCCCGCTTCTGATTCCGCTACGCATGGCAGCGCATTCTTCCTCCGCTCCCTCTGGTGCTTCTGCTTCTTCGTCTTCTTCACAATTCACCTACTCGAATAGCTCCTACTTTCCCTTACCTTTTCACCTCCAGCAATCAGCTCCCGTCGCGGCTGCACCCAGAGCGACGCAGTATCCGGCGGCCCCCTACGTGTCTGCCCCCGTAGCGCAAGGTGGTGCGCCTGTTGTCGCGCCGGTGTACCCTGCTCCTGTTGCCGGTGTTTATTCGCTTCCACAATACCAGCAGGTTCAGATAACTCATGTGAGTGGCGTGTTTGTGTATTTGTATTCAAATCAGATTTTCTTTTTTGGTTTTTGCCTTTATTCGATAGTCTTTTGCTGCTCCGATTGATCAATATAATGCTCTCATCAGGAGCTTTATCAAGTGAAATTAGAAATGTTCTTTGTAAAAGCATTAGCAATTATTGAGAGGTCGAAGTTGCTACTATCCTTGATGAACTGAATTATTTGTACGTGCGTGGTGATGGGACTCCCTCTTAATTTAGATTCATTCATATGGAAGGTTTGTCATGCTAACATGTTTATACGTTTCAACAGGCCCAACAGCTATTTCAAAGGGATGCGCAGACAATTACACCAGAGGCTCTTGAGAGTGTAAAAGCTGCCTTAGCTAGCAGTGAGATTGAGCACAAAGCAGAACATAAGAAGAAAGCTATTCCTCGTAAAGCTGCAGGGCAGGCGTGGGAGGACCCAACTCTTGCGGAATGGCCGGAAAGTAAGCTTAAATATCCTTAATCCTTTTAGTTACAGTTATTACTGTTATTATAAATCTCTGACTGGGAGTCACTCATCCAATCACAATTTTTCCAGAGCCACTCGTGTTTGTTTGTGATGTTTCCTATTATTTGTCGTTAAGTATAGCAGTTTCATTTTTAAATATTTCTATTTTGATATGTTTCAACCAATTTTTTTGTTTTTTGTTCATCAATAAGACAAGGTTTTCCTTCTTTGTCTTCTATCAGAATCTGGTTTTTTATTGATTTTTTTTTTTTCCATGTGATGTGCAGATGACTACCGCTTATTTTGTGGCGATCTTGGTAATGAAGTGAATGATGATGTTCTTTCCAAATCATTTTCACGGTTTCCTTCTTTTAATATGGCTAGAGTAAGTTTTATTTTGTGTTATGCTTGGCAATTTTTCTTATTCATAGAAATTGTGTGCTTGAAGTGAACATTTGGCATTTCCTCTTCAGATATTTATTTGAAGCACCCAGAGAGAAAAAATGTTTGGTTAAAGAGGTGGGTCTTGCAAACCATTTACAGTTTCTTAACCTTCTACTCGTAAATAAGTCACAATGGTATCTAAATTTTTATGACATAATAATTCACGTGCTTGACAACCTATGCATCAAAAGGTCTTTATTTCCATGCTTTGTGAACATTGTAGGCATCTTTCTTAGTATGAGACAATTTGCATATGAATAGCTTCAAATAGCTCTAATGCTCATCGTTGTATTTAACATACGTGAATAGAACTTCTTCACTAGCATGGTTGAGCCAATTTTAGCAAGTTGAATACAAGTAATTCTATTTAGCAGATGGGTCTGTATTTCCTCAGTATGACATAATAATTCACGTGCTTGACAACCTATGCATCAAAAGGTCTTTATTTCCATGCTTTGTGAACATTGTAGGCATCTTTCTTAGTATGAGACAATTGACATATGAATAGCTTCAAATAGCTCTAATGCTCATCGTTGTATTTAATATACGTGAATAGAACTTCTTCACTAGGATGGTTGAGCCAATTTTAGCAAGTTGAATACAGGTAATTCTATTTAGCAGATGGGTCTGTATTTCCTCAGTATTGCAACTGGTCTTTGGGTTGGTCCCCCTGCTTCTTAAGTTTGGGCTGTAAAATATTTTGGTTGAGGTTCATGGATTTATCGCGAACTAACAAATCTTTGTGGATTGAAGAAGGATGTGTCAGTGTGCACTTGGCTGACTCTATTTCAGTAGCTATTATCCACTCTTTAATGCTGTGTAAACATGAATTGTTAGCTCCATTTAGATATATGTAGTTCAGCTATTGCATTGCGCATGCCTTCTTTCCATTTGAAAAATTGGTGCTTAAAGTCTAAGGTGGACTCCTAGGGAAGAGTTCTCTAGTATTTTGGCTTTCAGTACTCATAAATCTTTGGTGGTTTGCAGATTGAATTCATGAACATAGTTTTACATTTTTTGGACCATTAACTTGTCTTGATTGGCTTTATTTGAACCGAAACAGAAAATACCAGGAAGGAAGAATACTGAAGCACTTGGGCTTATCCATTTAGATGGCATCTCAAAACATATTTGAATAATTGGGCTGCAGAACAAAAATAAATCCCTTAACTTCTTTAAACATGACTTTACACTTTACAGCATTATAAATGTGTCTGTTCATTAAGTTGTGCTTGGACATCTCGATTATCTTGCCATCTGTTGGTTGAGAATGGTATAGTTCACTTCCATTTAACTAGAATTAGGCTTATGAGACATAGACTTTTTAATATGGGTGCTTCACGCGAAAGGAGAAGATTTTTTTTTATCAGAGATAAGATTCCTTAGATGATTTATTATCCAATTGATACTTTGGTATTGAGTCTATCTGTTCGTGTGATTTGTGCTCTCAGTAGTTAGTATTATTCTTTTTTTCTACTTTTAGTTCGTTCCTTTGCAGAACTGTCTGTCCTTGTGCACGAAAACTTATGGTTTGTGATATTTGCTCATTTATTTCAAAATTTGTTGTTATTTCTCTTTACGGTGTCTTGCTAAACAATAGAACACTGCATATGAAAGCTTTTTTGCATTATAGGTAGTGAGAGATAAGCGGACTGGCAAAACAAAGGGCTTTGGATTTGTTAGCTTTGCCAATCCTTCTGATTTAGCTGGAGCACTTAAAGAAATGAATGGTACGATGATTTTATCTTTTTCTCTAGTGAGCTCTGATTTCTTTCTTTCTTTCTCTTTTTTTGTTTAGTAGTCTTTAGGTGCTATTTGTAATTGATGTGTGAGCCATGTGTCCCAAGTAGTGATTTACATGCAATAACTCTGTTCACATGACACAGTGATCTTTCACGGTATAAATATGTTATTTTGTATCTTAGATCATTTTATACAAGATAAAAAATTTTGGTTTCACTTGAATTATCGACAAATACTATGTTTATGGCAACATAGAAACATCTTATTTCTATGGTTGCTTAAAAACTCCATACACAAGAGTCCTTATGTTAGTCATTGTCAAAAAAATATATAAATTATTAATTGTTATCATCTCATAAGTTTAATTTTTTGAGATTATTGATAATTTGTTATGTGGTATCAAAGCCCAAAGATCTCAACTTCGAATCTCAGCCTAGTCAAAATGTTAATCCCATTTTTAAAGAAAACCACTTATAAGAACCAATAGAAATAAATTAGGCTACTTCCGAGGGAGAATGTGTATATTGCCACCTTTTTAAGTTTAAGTTTTTGGAATTGTTAGTGATATTTAAGTTATTTAAAGATTTTTTATCTCGTAGCATAACTGTATTGTTTATCGAAGCACACTTGCGGGGGCTTTCCAATTTCTATTTTACCTAGGCTAGGAAGAGTATGTTAACTAAAACAACTACTATACAAAAACACAAGGGGCATAGGCTATGGAGTAAAGATTATACAAAGAAGAGTAGGTATAATACATTTGTATCATTTTAGTAGTTATAATACAATCCTAAAAAGTTTTAATTTATTCGAAAGATTACTCCTATGTGGATTCCTACTTGGCCGGTGAAAATGTGCTCAGTCAAATCATAATTTCAGGGAAATATGTGGGAAATCGACCGATAAAACTACGAAAGAGCAACTGGAAAGAGCGGACAGATTATGAGGCCCTGGATAGACAAAAGGTTGTGTTTTTTTCTTGCAAATTTGATTTTAATTCATTTCTTACAATTATCTCACTTGGCAATCTGTTTCGTGATTTTGCAGAACCATACCCAAAAGAAGCCAAAGCTTAACAAGAAAAGTGTTTTGCACAAGTAACCCAGAACTCTGAGCGTGATCATGGTGGATCGAGAATCCATCCCTGTCTAATGGTACCTGCATCATTTACATGGATTATCAAAATATTATGTTCAAGTGATGAAAATCCAACTTTTCCCCCATCCTTTGTTTGAAAGAAAAAAGAGAGAAATTACTGAAGAAATGTGATGGAAATGGTTATGCTTGGATCATAATTCAAACTACCTGTTACAAATTAAATTTCTCCATTTGGAATTGTGAGAGAGAAACCCTTGGCAACATATTCTTGATATGAAGTCATGGCTGGTTAGCTCTCTCCCTCCTACATCTCTTGGTGGTTAAATAAATACATTGTCCTGGCGTTTCCTTTTTATTCCTTGAAAAGCTTACGAACTTTTAAATAAACTGAAAAGTAAATTAGAAAATATTGAAATTTATGCGCCTTATTCAGAGTCGGGTCATAGCATTTTCATTTAAATCTAAGTTAAAAAAGATGGACACAATCTCATTTTCATTGAACAATGGTAATTGCTTTCCAAGTCTCTAGAGAACATTTGAAAACATTGTGTTTGCTGCCCGAGGGGTCCAGTGAATTACCCCAAAGGGAACGTCTTTCAGGGCAATGTTTGTAAAGCACATTTTTCAGACTACTGGCAGATTGCTGAATCAAATGAAAGTTATTTTGGACTCCATTTGAAAGTAGACAAACAAACAACTTTAATTTTTAAAATTTGACTTTTCACCTTTTTCAACCATAGAAGATTGGTAGCAGCATGTATGTGCTTGTGCTTGGAAGTCGTCAAAGTTGTTGTCCAAACAAGTGCGAGTTGTTGAGATCCATCCAGTTCCCGATCTGTGAATCTCATTATCTATGTCTCTGTGATGGTCACAGATATTGGATGCTCGATTGGGATTGGAGGCAGAATGCTTGAGCCAACTCGAAGTAAGGAACCTTGGACGAAGCCATAAAAGCCTGTGTTTAGATGAATGTGATGATGAGTTTGAGAGTGCTCGAATGAAATTATATCTAACACAACGCAAAATAAGATTTTCAAGAAACTAAATCCTATAAAACTAAGAAGCATATTGACAACTTGTTTGGTATTTGATTTTGTGTTGGACCTTTGCTAGTAGATAGAGAATCATGTCCTCATTTTTAAATAGCTAATGATATGATTAAAAAAACTTTTATACAAGAACTTAATTATTTTTAATCATAATAAGAATAAAGATGGTTCTTTCTAGAGGAACAAGGCAGGGCAAGCTTTTTCAAAAAGAGTTCTTTTCTGACAAATTACTTGCACTATTTCATTCACATGGGGCTAAAAGTTGTTCCCTAAACTTGCTTGGAATAACTTTTGAAAGCTGTTTTTTAACTCAGAAAGATGAAAAACAACTCTTAGAAGTTATGCCAAATAGGGTTGATGAATATTTAGGTGAATGGTAAGATACATAGAGTTACATGATGAGTATTCCATGGTTTTAGGCTTATTATATTTGACTTGTGCACATACATGCGCGGGAGAGTAATATATGTATGAACATAAACACAAATAAAATAAAGGAAAAAAAGGGAAACAATATCATTTCAAAGCACTAAGATGGTATAATGACCTCTCTTCCGACGTAAAGCTTTATCATTGTTTTATCCCAATCAAGTTCCTCCTGTTACGGTGATCTCAAGATGTTAATGGATGGCAAAGTTGCTTTAAAAATTAGGTGGCAGACAATGTAAAAGACGATAAAAAAATCAATTTTCAGAAAATAGAACAGATTGGATTCTTCTCAAAAGGGGGAAAAATTCACCTTTAAGAGGTAGCTGAAACCAGAAGGAGCAAGTGTCTGTTCGTCTAAAGACCTTTAGTGTAAAAGCTGCTGCACATTATCAAAAATTTAAATGGAGAGGATAGCAATATCAAATACAAAACTAACATTATTCAGTGAGAGACTGCCAGTTTTCGCTCTTATTCAATACTTCTTCTATAAGTCCATGACACAAGAATTCCAATCTCGTAAATTAGGTTCCAAATTACATAGGAATTGCGTGAGATCTCTCACTCTGCGATAGTGAAAGCAACAGGTATCAGCAACATGAAACTCTGCCCATTTTCTTGTTTTTTGAACTCGTGCAATACCTGACACAATAAGTTTGAAAACTGTTAGTTCAGATGTGAGATTTAAGAATTAGAGAAATATAAAACTATTTTGAGCTTTTTCATTATTTTTTGAACACATGAAACCTATTCGTTTATTCACAACCACTAGCATTTTGTCTAACATAAAAAATGAAAACATTGAATACTGCAATTTTTCAACGGTTGTTGTGGAACTCAAGCTTATACATGTTTAATCTCTAGTAGTTTTTCATAGCAAAAGGAAAAAAGAAAAGAGAACCTGCTCACTCTCCATGTAGGAAATTAACCAGCAACAATGATTCCATGCACAGTAATTCATTTTTTGATCTCTGCAAAAGAATAGAGTTTATAATTATGGTAAGATCACTTGCACAGAAAATTTATTTGATGTAGGGCAGAGGTGACAAGAGACAAAATCAAATAATATTAGGCTGTAGAATTAGCCACGAGAAAAAAAAATTTAGCTTACTTTAAAGAAAGCTCTACAAACCATAACTATATTTAAATTTACAATTTTTTAAAAGAGAAATGGAAAATTGTATTACAGATAAAAGATAACAAAGAATATAGACAATTCTTGAAGAAAAAGAGAATCAAGAGTAGGTATTTCTCAGTTAACTAAAAAGAAGGAATATATAGTATTTAGAAATATATGCGAACTTTCCAATAAAAAAAAAAAAACTAATCTTGCTTTGTAAGGCTATACAATCATGGCATCTTATTCTAAACTGCATCAAAATTTCAGATTTTAACGCTAAGAGTTTCCAATATTCCATGATAAGAAAGAAAAAAGAATCCCTTTCCCTTTCAGTCAAAGAAATATTTTCAAAAGTTGGTGAATATGAAACGTTTTAATTACCCAGATTGTTATTGCTAAAGTTGAAAAGTGTGTCAAATAGATTAACAGGCAAAAACTAAAATTAACTGGAAAATAAAAAATAATTTGAAGAAATAATCTAAATATATGCCTAGAATACACTCGTGTGTTCAAAATATTTCTACAATTTAAATGTTCTAAATAAAGTAATGAAGGTTCAAAAGGCATCTTTTCCAGTTGCTTGGAACAGATAACTGTCTTAACTTAAACATGAAGTGGAAGACGTACAGGGTTAGAGCAGGGGCGATGTATAAAGGTCTAGGGATGAAGAAGCAAGTCGGTATAAATCTGGTTATAATGCTAATAGTCAAGGCAAGAGCATTCCTAACAAAAGCGAAATAGCATAATATACACGAACATGCAGTTAACATGACTGTCAATCAATAACAGAAAAAAAAAATTGTTCATCAGTCCCTCAATGTTGGGATAAGAAAAATACTTTTGACTGTAAAAAATAAATTAGTTAGGCCATTAATTGCAATCACTATTCAAGTTCAACATGTAACTTACCAAGTGTCCATAAGGTAAAAGAGAAATGAACATTAAATATGGGAGACATTAATGAACATTTAAAGAATTTAAACCTCGATTATTCTTTCAACTAGTTCAGATTCTTTTTCTATAATCTCTTGCCGAATTGAAAATTTTTGAGCAACCAATTTGATCACCCACCGTCTGTCAATAGTAAATACAATATTAAATAAGTTATTCAAGTTAAAAAAAGGAATTTAACAAAACAACCACTAAACTATGAAATCAATGACAAGTCAACCATTGAAAAATTTTTGTTACCAACTTAAACACTGAATTATGAGAAATGAACGGAGCAAACATCGCGATTACGTTTTTTGTTATCTTTCTGCAGCGGAATATTGTTTTTCCATTAAACAGATTTAAAAGTTTACTTTCTGCTCTAGAACGACAACGTTCTGCCTGCGGAAAAATTAATTTCCCCTGCAAAAAGTGAGACATTGGTAATGAAAACTAAACAACGACGATGGACCAGGAAGAGGAAAGAGAAGATGGTGATGAGAATTGGACAGGTGAAATCGAGAGTAGGGGTGAGCCACCGGAAGATGTTTGGAAAATTGAAAACGTGAGAATTGTTTTCGAAGACGAAAAGGTCATGCCGGAGCTTCTCGACATCGTTTTTGCGGTAATATTGCTTCAATTATTGTGATTCCAGCATAAAACTGAAGTATAATTAGAATTTTATAGAGTAATGTTTCGGTATCGTCTTCGCAGTAATGTTTCTTTTAACAGGTAACAGTGATGTTTATGTTGTTTATTTCTCATAGTTCAGTGTTTAAGTTGTTAGCAAAAATTATTCAGTGATTGACTTGTTATTGATCTCATAGTTCAGTAGTTGTTTTTTTAATTTTCCTAAAAAAAACAGATGCCGGAAAGAATATGAAAAACATAAAAACCCATGTAAAGCATCTTCCATGAAGTTGAGATATCTTATTGTACAAGAAAATTGACTAACCCAAGACACCAGGCTAGTTCACTCTTTGGGGAATAAGAAAGTACAAGAGATGACAGGTACAGTTAATCCTTATATACGTGGAGATGTCACTTCTTCGACAGAACCAAAATCCTACAGGACAGTTCAATAATCAACACTGGCAACAAAGAAATCAAATTAAGTAGCTTAAGCTTGTGTTATAGAGAAAAATGCCAATGACATAAGGACAGTCGGATCAAGCAAACTTCAACAGATAAGCCAATTTTTCAATTTTTATATTGGGAAGTGATTTGTACAGCTATCTTGTATCGAAAGGTTTTTTGTGCTATACACCACATTGAGAAAGACCAGCCTCTTATGTACTATATACCGGGTTTCTGAGGAGAAGTTTACAAACATTTGTAAAAATTTTAGTCTACTTTGCAAGTTATTTTCTGAAGATACAAAAAAGAGAAAAAAGAACCTGAAATTCCTAGCAGTGCTAAAGTCGCAGCTGAGCAGCAAAAGAGCTTTGCCATGTTTCATGGCTTCACTTCAAATAGAGTGAGCTGAAGATGAAAACAAGCATGGATAATTACTGCTGGATTCACGAGGCTGATGGCTTAATTTAGTGAATTCTTTAGTTACAGCCATGAATGCGTTTCTGGCTTCTTTAATATGCCCAGCGTATGATCGCTCACCCAAAAATTTGTATCATTGAAATTCATATCATTAACGCCAGACCTTTCTGAATCCCCTGCTTCTTTACTCAGCAAACCCAATTTCATCACTGGATTAAAGCACAATCAACAGTAAAAAGTTAGACGTTGCAGCAAACATTCTGCATAATAATGTAACAGAACAATCAAAGCCTGTGCCAGGCCTCTTTGTCATCACGGCAAAAGCAACAACCACAAGAAAACTAGTAAATTAAAAATATATAATTTAAAATGATATTAGAGCAAAAGATCCTAAATTTAATGTGATTTATTATTCTTTCTGTAATTTAAATTATATTATCAGTGTATAAGGTTGATTCAATAAAATTTTTTGGATCTATATCTGATGGGAAACGTTGAGAAATAAAATTTGGATGATTAAATTAAAACAGCACGATAGTTTTAACTTCTAAACTTCAGAAACAAGGATAAATTTTGAAAATTATACCATGGTTACAAACTTACCACATACTATATACAAAAAAAATCATCAATCACCATTGCAAAAAGGAGCATTTCGACCATGAACAAGAAATTTTGCAGGTAATTTAAAGAAATATTAATGAGTCTAGCAAAATTGTATCACGCAAAGTTTTCTTTTTCTTTGAAGCTGATAATTTTGCTCCATTATGAAAAGGGGAAAGCAAATGTATGATGTAAAAATATGCACCCTTACATGAGAGCATCTGCATCCAAGATCTGTTCAAACTTATCCAGCAGATTCAAAGAATTTTCAATGCAGACAGATTTTTCAGTCATTTTTCTTATTTTCACCTGTCAATAGAAAACACACAATATCAGAATGAAAAAAGCCAGATGAAACTTCCTCAGATTGTTCCGAAGAAAAAGTTCAAGTTTCCGCCTAGTCTCTTGGATCGTACGAAGTAGTCTATGGATAAGCGAGAGAAAATCCGAGTGAGTAAAAAAGCAGCAACTGAGACGGCTGCGTAATGGAGCGATCATGGGAAGCCAATCAGTTTCCAATCAGACTTTCTCTGCAACCAAACCCCATTAACGGGTTAAGGATGGAGATTTTCAGGTTAGAGTGAAGAAGTAGAATAAAAAGTGAGTTTAAGATAAGGAAGAAGAATAATCAGGAAGAATGGCAGCAACCTTCGTAGTGCATAAGAATTACTAATTGTATTCGCCGCCTACTGCTAACGACTGCCTCGCATCCGTCTTTGTTGTTCTTCTTCTTTTTGGCTAAGACGCCGCCAGACGTAGCTCGAACGGCAATGGCAGCGGACCTCTTCGGATGAATTTTCACTTCTGGTCCACTGCAGCTTGCCTGATCGGCGAATTTTTACTCCAGGTAACTTTTACAGTAAATTATTTCTTCATCGCAAAGATCAGAAGCTATAAGCATCCATTTCTCCCATTCTTGCAGAAACTTGGAGATCAAAGTGCATCCAAACAGTTTAGAAACAAAGAAAAAGAACCAAACTTACCAAAGGGGAAGAGATCAATGCGCTATCCATGCTCTAATTGCTTTAACTCCCCGAGAAACTAGAAGAAACGGAAATGAAGATTGCGCGAAAGAAATTCCCGATTTGATTTAAATGCTAATTTATCAAAATTGTTTTCAATTAAGGAAAATAACACTGAAGACCCTATATATCGCGATCAATGACAAGTCAAACCCTAGAGATTATTTTTTAACAACTAAAATCCTGAACTATAGAAAAATCTCGCCGGCGACCTCGCAGTCACGATTTTCGTCCAGGACCGTCGAGTTAACGCCTCGGTTTCTACTCTGTCAAGCGACGTCGAACGGCAGACGAAAGACATCAAGCTCCGTCATTCCTGCGGTTCGAATAAGATGGACAATAGCAGGCGAGGGCAGAGATGAAGCTAGAATCATCCAGAGGCGACAGATGGACGACATGCGGTGGCCGTTGGATCGATCGAGGGACGTCCATCTTCTGGATCGACGACCATGATTGAATCTGGCGTCTTCCAGCAGCGAAGACGGACGTCCATCCTTGGCCGTAGGATCGAGAGACAGAAGTCCATCTTCTGGATCGACGGCCAGGATTGAATTTGGTGTCTTCCAGAGGTGAAGACGGACGACGATTTTTGGCCGTAGGATCAAGAGACGAAAGTCCATCTTCTGGATCGACGGCAGGATTGACTCCAAATTAACTGGGTCACGTGCAGGGCACACGCGATCTTAAAACGCCCAAATCCCCAAATTAAGACAGACGTCCCTCGGCATGCAACGGACGTCCGTTGTCCAATACTACGTCATTCTGCCCCAAATGTACGCCATTAGCCCTTAGACGGCGTCGTCTAGGCCATGATGGACATCCGTCTTAGTACGATGGACGTCCGTCCATCCCAGATTCCATTAAAATCTGCCTTTAGACTGCGTCATTTAGGCCTTCATGGACGTCCAGATTTATTGTGTCTTGTTCTGCCTTCCCATAACCCTAGTATATAAGAGCATGTAAGGCCTGACGAGTTCACCGCAAAGCACGACCGCCTCAGTAAGGTGGAAGTGGAAGCAATGTTGGAGTAGAGCTCAACAGCGATGTTCTGAGGGTTAGGGTTTTCGTCTTCCATGTTTTGGGAGGGTATGTTTCAGCCATTGTCGATACAGCTGCAGTACTCGGAGTGCTCTGAGTCAGTTGCATACAATGGCGCGCCGCAGAGCACTCCGAGTCTTATAACTGCATCGACAATGGCCGAAACCTACTGTGAAACCTGAGAATTTTTAAGAGAATAAATTCTACGTGTAAATTTTTCGTGTTGGAAATTGATCATAACGTTGAAGAAGTTGACTGAATTGTCGCATAGTGGCCACAATGCAAAATTTGTTATTTGGTCAAATTAGTGACATTAGAAAATGCTGAATGGGAAATTATTGAGAAATAAAGTTGGTAAATTAAATTGGATTGTGATCAATTTCACACGATGTAATAAATAAGTCAAAAATATTGAAGTTAAAAGGTTTAAGGGTTAATTTGAAAGTTTGATTTGAATTATTTGACCAAGGGAATATATATATATATATATAAAAGATAGAAATGAGAATAAAAGAAACCCACGTGGATTAGAGGAAAGTGGCAGAATTTGGAGGAATAAAAGAGAAAAAGAATTAAACAATGATGAAATGGAAATGAAGAAATGTGGGAAAGTGGACCCGTGGCGGCAATTGGTGAAAAAGAAGAGAGGGAATAAATTAAGTGAAAGGTTAGGAAAGTTTAACATAAGAGGAAAAGAAAAGGAGAAATGGGTTTAGGTTAAAAAGGGCAGGAGCTTCGCTGCTGTAAGAAAAATTGCAGAAAGGGAATAGGGTTGTTTTTGTTTCCCATCCTCCCTGCTTCACTTGGCCGACAGAGACGATTTGAGCGCGGGAGACAGAGTCGTGCTAGAGAGACGGGCCAATACGAGCCGGCGATTCTGGCGGAAAGACGAGCAGCGTCTGGGCAACAAACGGCTGGCGTTTTCATCCGAGTGCATTTCGGCGAAGAGGGTAGCGCCTGAGCAGCGAATAGGTGACGACAGTGGTTCCCACCGTGGAGTAGACTCCTCCATCCTTCGATTTAGGTGAGGCTCTGCTTTGTTCCCTGTCACCCATAAGATGGAGATGGGTTTTATGGTTGTGTTTTCATTTTTGATTTCCTCTTAAAGCAGCTGCGAGCAGACGAGGCTTGAGCTTCCAGCAACTGTGAAGCTCCTTCTAGAGCTTTTTGAAGAGACGAACCACGGAGTAAGGTCTCTCTCCGTCCTTGGACTCTATTTTGGGATGTTTGATTTCTCCATTGGATGTTCCTGCTTTGATAATGATAGCAGTAGATTTGAAATATTCTGTTTCATGGAAAATGCAATAATCTGCCCTATTTTGGTTACAGTCCACTGATGAAGTTGTTTTGGGAGCATTTACTAATGGGTTGAGCATGTTTTACAATCTCGGTTGATTAATGAAAGAATAAATTTTAGCTCTCTGTTTGGTGCTTTGGATATTGAAATTGGGATTCTATTTGAGTGATGAGATTTAGGGAAAATAGTTATTTGATTGATTCCATTATACTCTGTGTTTAATTCAGACGTATAGAATGGGGAACTGTGCTTTGTTGATTTGTTTGAGAATTTGTTGGTTTATGTAACTAATGAATCGAGGGATAAAGTTAGGAGATTATTAAATTGTTGGCTGTTTGGTTATGATTGTATTGAAGAGGATTGTTGGGAGTTGGTTCCTTGATTGAACTTACATTCTTCATTTGGTTATTGTTGGGTATAGTTCCTATATGGTGTTTGTTAAAAATCGAGGGCTGTAGTTTTGGCTTATGTTCTAAATGGGATTTCAAATAGCTGATTGTTCATTTTTGCTCTCTGTTTTGGATATTAGTTCACCGTTGATTGTTGAGGATTTAAGATTGAAGTTGGTTTATGTTTGGTTATAATCATCTAAGGATTTGTAACCTTGGTTACTCTTTGATTATAATTGTTGAATCCTGAGGAATTGTGCATAGTTGGCATTGACAAACATATTTGATACAATTTGGATAATCACTAAGTGATGAAGTTGGGAGATTATGTTGTAGATTTAGATGAGTTTATTTACAAAAATAAGCATGAGAGTAGAGGTTAAGCTTAAATCCAGTATATGATCTTCCATCATTTCTTAGCATGTATTTATGAAATTGTTTTTCTATATGTGACGTATTGTAGGCTCGGATGGGTTTGAGAACTTCGAGCCGACACATGAGATAGTTGCTCCTTCGCGTGCGAGGAAGGACCACCATCGAGGTAGGGGCTTTATACTTAGTTGCTTGCATCACATTGCATAGTTTTCAAAATAAGACTGTATTTTGTGGAATACCACACATGAAAAACCTGACGGGGACTGTTCGACAGCACGTCAGCTTTTTATATTATGTATGTACGAAAGTTTTACACGTTTACTTTCGTGCATTTGATTTCATTGTGTGATATACTGGATACTATTACGGGATTGATAGATCCTCTTGGCACCTTGAACGGTCCGGGCGTCAAAGTATCAGGAGGCTATCCCCGGTACATCTCCTGCTGCGTGGAGATGGTTTGTTTGCGCGCTGTGTGAAAAACCTGATCAGGGTATACCACAGGTGTGTCGTTGACGGAATTTGCTCATGACACCCTGGAATCACGGGTGTGTCGTTGACGGAATTTGCTCATGACACCCCGGAAGACGGGTCGGGTCTACGGATCGCCGTCATTTGTATTATATATATATATCACGGGCGAGTCGTTGACGGAAATTGCTCATGACTCCCCGGAAGACGGGTCGAGTCTACGGACCGCCGTCATTTTTCTTCCTCCTGACTCATGAGGTGTTGCTTGCGCTAAAGGCCGCCTTTCTGTGTATTTGTTCGGAGGAATCCATGAGTGACCCTCCTTTTTCACGGACTACGATTTCCGGTATAAAACACGACGAGAGTATTTTAACATATAGTTATCTGTGTATACAACCATGTTTTATTATAAACCTCGTCGGAGGCTTTGGGCCTAATTCCTTGAGACAAAAAGGATTTAAATGTTTTATTAAAATGAGCACGTTTTCCCGAAACTTATGGTTTTCAAGAAAAGGTAAAACAAATTTTACATATGCATAGTATTTAGTATAAATTCCATACTGAGCTAGTCACTCACCCCAATCGACTTATTTTTCCCAGGTTAGAGTTTTGGTTGAAGGTTTTGTTCTACTTACTTTATTTCATTTCCTTAACTGAACTTTATTTCCTAGTAAGCCACCTTGGATGATTGTAAAAATACTTAACTTGGTTATTGGATTTTTTTTGGATTGTATGCACAGTATTTATTTGGACTCTTAAGTTTATCATTTTTACAATATTAAATGTTCTCGCAATCACTAAATGGACCGTGGCCTATCACATGTGGGTCACGGCTGGGTATTTATACAAGTCTTCCGCAACAATTTAACTAGCCTTGGGCTGGGCGATCGGGTCTTCTATGAAGACTGGGTCGTTTGGCCCGGCGTTTCTGTCCGGCCCCCTTCTAGGTCGTGACACCTACCCTCCTTAAACACGAAAGACGAAAACTCTAACCCTCAGAACATCGCCGTTGAGCTCTACTCTAACCTTGCTTCCACTTCCACCTCGCCGAAGACATTGTGGTTCGCGGTCAACTCCCCGAAGCATCGATTGAGCGATGAGGGGCTGTTGAGGAGGACACTACTGCGGTGCAAGAAGTGCAAGCTGCTGCAGTGCAAACCCTATAGTTTGTTGTATATTGATTTTTGTAAATAAGTGAAAATAAGTGGCTCAATTGAATTTTTTTGTAAAGTTTGTTGTTGTATGTTGGTTGTACAACTTTAGAAAGTTTTTTGTAAAGTTTGTTGTTGTACATTGGTTTTACAACTTTGGAAAGTTTTTTATAAAGTTTTTAGTTGTGATTTTTGCTGTTGGTTGTCATTTTTGTTGTTGGTGTAAATTGTGTTCGATTCTGATATAAGGAGGAAGAAATAGACTTATTATATTGGGCAAGGGTATGAAACACTGAAATGGTCGGATGTCCATCGTATTAAGATGGACGTCCGTGAAGGCCTAAACGACGCCGTCTAAAGGTAGATTTTAATGGAATCTGGAATGGACAGACATCCATTGTACTAAGACGGACGTCCATCATGGCCTAGACGACGCCGTCTAAGGGCTAATGGTGTACATTTAGGGCAGAACGACGTAGTATTGGACGACGAACGTCTGTCGCATGCCGAGGGATGTCCGTCTTAATTTAGGGAATTTGGGCATTTAAGATCGCGTGTGCCCCGCACGTAACCTAGTTAATTTGGAGTCAATCCTGACCGTTGATCCAGAAGATAGACTTCCGTCTCTCGATCATACGGCCAAAAATCGTCGTCTGTCTTCACCTCTGGAAGACGCCAGATTCAATCCTGGCCGTCGATCCAGAAGATGAACTTATGTCTCTCGATCCTACGGCCAAGGATGGACGTCCGTCTTCGCTGCTGGAAGACGGCAGATTCAATCATGACCGTCAATTCAGAAGATGGACGTCCCTCGATCAATCCAACGGCCACCTCATGTCGTCCGTCTGTCGCCTCTAGACGATTTTAGCTTCGTCTCCACCCTCGCCTGCCATTGTCCATCTTATTCAAACCACAGGGAAGGACGGAGCTTAACATCCTTCGTCTACCGTTCGACGTCGCTTGACAGAGTAGAAACCGAGGCGTTAACCTCAACGGCCCTGGACAGAAATCGTGACTGCGAGGTCGCCGGTAAGATTTTTCTATAGTTTAGAGTTTTAGTTGTTAAAAAATAATTTTCAGTATTTGACTTGTCATTGATCGCAAACTATAAAATCAGCAATGTTATTTTCCCTTTCAATTATTATGAAATGATGAGAAAATTAAAATTACGACTAGAAATTAAATCTGAAAGTATAATTTAGCCAAATTTTAGTCATTTTCTCGGTGACCAAAAGTACACATAACATAAGTAAGAAAATCGGTTTTTGCAAAATTAGCACGTGACGTAGGCCACCATATGAAAGCAACTGGACACGTGTACTCTTACGGTCATTTTTCAGAATTATAGGTTCCATTCTTACAAAATTTCTCCCTCCCCTTCGTCTCTGGCTCTCTCTCGTTTGTGAAATTCTCTCCTTGCCTCTGAAATCTCGTCGATCGCGTGGTAATTTTCCCTGGCTCATCTTCGTTTTCTCTACCAGCAATAACTTCCTCGTTGTCTGCTTCTTTGAAACTTTCGAAGGAGCTGAAACGGAAAGTTTAATTTCGGGACGATCTGGGGTTTCTTCTGCTCACATGATTCCAAATCTGGCATACTCGATTGCGGCTCTTTAATTTCTCGATTTGGAACGCACTGAAGTGCGATTTTCCAAGTGCTGTGTTTTGAATCTAGGGTTCATTTGATAGTCTGTTGTTCCTAATTGGTTTTAAGTGAATGTGAGAGGCACTGGTTTCGATAGCATGGATATCTGTACCGATATGGCGTCTCTGGACACTGAGTTGTTGCAGCTGGCTGAGGTGTCTCCTTCGGCCCTTAAATCGAACCCTGGTTTCGCTGAAAATCTTTTTGAGCAATGGCTTTCGCTCCCTACCTCCAATCGTCTGGTACATATTGTTGCTTCCCTTGTCTCTATTTATTTCGATGTTTCATTTCAATTTCTTATGTAATATGAACCTTGGTTGTGAATTGTGCATCTGGGGAATTGTTACGAACTCGATTTCCGCCTGAGGATTTGGTATTATGACTTTGATCATATATTCTGAAAAGTTGGTGCAGCCTGGAAACATTCCTTTCTTAGTATGAGTCCCGCTTTTATTTATTTTTCCTATTAAGATCCTTATTTGGATTTGGAGATGCTGAAATTGCATATGACTTTCGTGCACTTGACAATCAGAAAATAGAAATTGGTGGAGACAGGTGTTTTCAGTCAATTAAAAGAGTTCATATAAAATCTGTTTTTTTATTTGTATGAATTGCTCCCGGAGTCTTGCAAGAGTAGCGATTCATCGAGGTCAATTAATGGGCATTTACAAAGTTAGAACTTAATCTTCAGAATACTTATGGTAGTGTTAGAAATAAAGTTTGATTGTGCTGGTTAAAAATTGGATGGTAGCCTCTGAGAGATTATATTACCAAAGGCTGTTCTTCAGTGTGAACAATCTGTTAGAATAGGTGGTAAGCTCTACTATTCTAGAATTTAGCTGATGGAGTTAACTGGGTGGAATGGTATTTCCACTTCATTGGGGATTCTGAGTCTGGTCATAATGATGGTTTCTTTTCTTCTGTTCCCCTTCCTCTTCCAAATATCAAATTTTGCTACCTAATAGTTTGTTGCGTCAATGAGAAAATTTGTTTCGTTTTAAGAAAAACCATGCTTTGTGTCTTAGAAATCATTTCCTATCTTTCTTGATTTGAAATGTTACTTTTGAAACTCCAACGTCAAAGGAAAATGGATGTTAGTCTTACTAAAAGATCCTTATGTGGTGATGAATGGTTTGTGATCATTATAAAGCAACTTGTGATATCAGCCTGTCTTGATAGTAGTTAAATTAAAAACTAATTGGTGTCTGCTTGCCATGGTTGTTTTACCCTGTTTCAGTTATATGGTAGAAAGCAGCAAATGAGTCTGCTCATATTAAATTTATCACTTTTTTGCTTTCACTGACTCTAAAAGAAGTGTTACGTGGTTTCTAAATTTTGTAGGTGACATCGTTGCTGAATGATGCAAAAGCGGGGGTACCCTTGAATGTCTCTGGCAACTGTTCGAGTCCTCATGCTTCTGCCAGCAATTCTTTACCTTCCATGTTTCCAGCAGGAAGTGCTCCTCCACTTTCACCAAGAAGTACAGCTGGTTCTCCTCGAATAATGAAACAGAGAGCAGGACCTTCTAATCTAGGCTCTCCTTTAAAATTAGTTAGTGAGCCAGTTAAAGAACTGATACCTCAGGTTGGAATTCTGCCATTTATGTTTTTTGTTAGATATCAACATTCTATTCAATGTAATGGTTAAGATCACCAAACTTTAATTATTGTTCTTAACTAGTTTTTGTTTGATTTTCTTTCACTTTTTATCTGCTAAAAAATTTCCTATCTGAATATTAGTGATTGTATTTATTTTCTCGTATAATAGCTGTAAGTGATAATTTTAATGCTTGTGTTACCAATTCTTGCAGTTTTACTTTCAAAATGGTAGACCACCTCCAAATGAACTAAAGGAGCAATGCCTGTTCAGATGTAATCACCTTTTCTATGGTCACATGGATGGTTTGCAAATGCATGGTGAGACTTGTAAAATATTTATGTAGAGTATTTTTTTATTTATTTTCTAACTGTCATTGTGCTGTTACAGAATTTAAGTCTATTACAAAAGAAGTCTGTAAGTTGCCCTCCTTCTTCTCTACATCCCTTTTCAGAAAGATTGATGTCAATGGCACTGGATTAGTGACAAGGTGAGTTTTTTTCTTTGCTGTATGCTTGTGGCCTAAATTACTGTAGGGTCTCTTCCACCTCCTCCTCCATTCTCTTCTCCCACTCTTAATTATCTTTGGTTTATCTATGTTCCTGACTCGTTAATCTCTTGTATTTAGTTATGAGTTATGCATGATAGGGTCATGGCCCGTGATTTTTTAATATTCATGATTTTTTTAATATTTTATGTTATCTTTTATTTTCGTATTTGATTCGGAGAAATTTCTTGGATGAATTTTATTTTTTTCAAAGAAAATTTACTTTATTTTATTAGGAATATCAAATTATGACCCAAATTCTATTTAAAGGGTTATAGTGAATATTAATGAAAGAAAATTTTTACCATCTTTGATATTGAATTATTCTATTTCCATGAGAATCATTTTTTAGTTTTCCCTAATTCCATGTTTCGATGACAAAATAAAACTTCCGATGCACTCAATTGGTATGAGTTTTCAGATTTAACAGCCTGCCCATATCCTGTCAGGGTTTAACAATATGTAAAAGGTTTTTCCTTTTTTGTAGCTTCCAATTACAGCTTCTCCCAAAACTTTTCTGATGTTACCCAGAAAAATGATACAGCTCCAAAACACCATCAAACAGAACAGCAACACTTTCATACAACTACACACACTACACAAACTACCACAAGTCTGGAAACCACAGACTGATTCAGACTCTACAAAGAGTAGCAATTTACAACAGAGAATCATCCTCAATTGATTGATCTCTCTTCCCTGTGAACTACTCCAAACCGTCAACCTCTAACAAAAAACATAACTTCCCTTATTTTTACAAAGTAACTAACTTACATAAAAAAAAAAAAAAAAACCAAAGTTCCCTTTACTGATACATAACTTTCTTCCTCCTCTCATAAGTCTTCCCAAACAAACTCCTTTTAGGAAATTCTAACACATCAAAAATAACTCAAAAAATAACTTTCTTCTTGTTTTGTCATTGGTTGAAAATTTTCTTTTTGACCAACAACTAGATTAGGGTAGATAGATGCTACCATTCTAAGATTTCAAAAAATACTGTGATAGAAACTTTCTATTCTGTAAACAACACTTCCTTTGACAACACTTTTTCTTACAAACACTTCAACGAAAATTAAACACACATTACACAGTACACTCCAAAGGGAATTCGAGAGCCCTTCTCCTCTCCACAGACCCGTTTTTCCTTCTCCCCTCTTTTCCTTATACAAAACAGTTATTTTTAAACACCCAAAACCTACTCTTAACTGCTATTACAAAAACACATTAATAAAAATTACATAACTTAAACATTTATCTTCCTAGACTTCCTAGCATAAGTAAATCTTAAAGGAGGACTATCATTACTCCCGGCCCAAAAAAAAACTTTGTCCTCAAGGTTGAAATCCAGAAATTTAAGACGAATTTGATCATAGACTTCCCAAGTAGCTTCAAAAGGAGGAAGATGTTTCTACTTAATAAGATCAGTAGTAGTAGGTGGAAAACCACTTTGTCGCTTGACATCTAATAAAGATTCAGGTTGAATGTGTCAATTCATTGTTTCAGTAACAAATTCTGGTGAAGGAGTAATGTTGTGAATGTCACCCTTCACTTCTTTTAATAAAGAAACATGAAATATTGGATGAACCCGTGTCGACTGCAACTGAAGTCGATAAACCACTTTCCTTATTTGTTATAGAACTTTGAAAGGACCAAAATATCGGGGTGAAAATTTGACATGCAAAGGCTTTACCAAAGATTTTTGTCGATAAGGGTAAATTTTAAGCCAAACATAATCACCTTCTGTAAACACAATGTCCATTCTTTTCTTGTTGACAATCATAGTCATTCATGCTTGAGCCTATGCTAAATGAGACTTCAACAATCAAAGATAACATCTCTTTCTCGCAATTGAGTATCTAAAGCCGAAATATCTGATTGGACTGGCGAATCAAAACGCAAAACAGTAGGAGGATCTCTTTTATACACTGCCTTAAAAGGCATCATTTGAATGGCAGAATGAAATGATGAATTATACCAAAATTCAGCCCAAGGAAGCCATTGACTCCAAGCTTTTGGTTTGTCACTTGTAAAACATCGTAAATAATCTTCAATAGTGCGATTCACTACTTCGAATTGTCTATCTGTTTGTGGATGATAAGCTGAACTAAACTTCAATGTTGATCCATGCAAACGAAATAATTCTTTCTAAAACCGACTCACAAAAACCTTATCACGATTAGAAACAATAGTTTTGGGCATGCCGTGCAATCTGAAAATATCAGCAAAAAAAGAATCTGCTACAGTCTGAGCACTATAAGGATGGCGTAAACTAATGAAATAAACATATTTACTCTATCAGTCCACATCCACAAATATAGTATCAAATCCATTTGATTTTGGTAGTTTTTCAGTAAAATCCATGGAAATGTCTTCTCAAATATTATGTGGAATCGGTAAAGGTTGAAGTAAACTTACTAGAGACAAAACTTCATATTTATTCTGTTGACAAACAGTACAACAAGTGAGAAACTTCTTAATATCCCGACGCATCCCTGACCAATATAACTCTGCTGCTATCCGTCGAAACGTTTTGGTGACTTCGGCATGACCTCTAATCGGACTAGAATGAAATAGTGCCAAAAGCTTTGGAATAAAAACAGAGTGTTGAGAAACCACCTTTTGATGCTTGTAAAATGGCTGGTCATTAACAAATTTATATCCCAACTTGAAAGTTTCTGCTTGTCGTAATTCCTCTTTTATTGCTTATAATGTTTCATTGTGATCCGCTTCCACTTCTAATCCCTTTATATTAAGTACACCTTCACAAGTTAACTCATATAAATGAAAACTAGCCATAATGGTGACGTCATTCCTCGATAAAGCATTAGCTTCATTATTTTCACGACTTGACTTGTATTGAACTTCAAAATCATACCCCAATAATTTTGTTAACCACTTTTGATGTTCTACCACAATCATTCTTTGTTCTAACAGAAATTTTAAACTTTTTTTGTCAGTGCGTACAATAAATCGATTACCTAACAGATAAGGTCGCCATTTTTGAATAGCCAACACCATAGCCATTAACTTTCTTTCATAAACTGACTTCAGCTTTCCTTGTTGAGACAATTGTTGACTCAAATAAGGAATAGGTCGTTGATTTTGCATTAACACTGCCCCTATTCCTGTGCTAGAAGCGTCAGTTTCCACAACAAAAGTATCTTTAAAATCAGAGAGAGCTAGAACCGGTAAAGTGCACATGACATCTTTTAACTTTTGGAAAGTTGCTTCAGCTTCTTCCATTCAACAAAATTGATCTTTTTTTAGTTGTTCAGTTAATGGCAAAACAATACTACCATATCCAAATACAAACTTACGATAATAGCCAGTTAATCCAAGAAAGCCCCTTAACTGACGAATTGTTCGAGGAGGCTTCCAATTTCGAATAGCTGCAAGTTTGCTAGGCTTTGTTGTTACTTCGGTAGGTGAAATAATATAACAAAGATACTCCAATTCATGCTTTGCAAATAAACATATTTTTTGGTTGACATATAAATGGTTATCTAATAGAACTTGGAAGGTTGTCCGAAGATGTACCAAATGCTCCTCAAATGATTGACTGTAAAAAAGTATGTCATCAAAGAATACCAGTTTAAATTTCCCAAGGTACTGATTAAATACCTTACTCATTAATGATTGAATGTAGATGGAGCATTAGTAAGCCCAAAAAACATTACTAAAAATTCATAATGCCCTTCATGTGTTCGAAAAACTGTTTTGGGTACATCCTCCTTTCTCATGCGAATCTGATGATATCCAGACTTCAAATCAAGCTTTGTGATAGCCCCATGTAATTCATCAACTAACTCATCAATTACTGAAATCGAAAATCGATCATTAATCGTTTATCTGTTTAAAGTTCTATAATCCATACAAAATCTTCAGCTGTTGTCTTTTTTTTTAACAAGAATAATAGGACTGGAGAATGAGTTTGAACTGGGTTGAATAATTATTGCATCGAGCATTTCTCTGATAAGTTTTTCAATTTCATCTTTTTGTACCATCAGATATCTATAAGGTCTTACATTAATGGGTGAAGTGTCTTCCTTTAAAATGATAGCATGATCGTGCTCACAAAATGGAGGTAATTCATTGGGCATATGTAGCACTTGGTCATATTGTTTCAAGAATCGTTCAATCTCCACGAATGGGTTTTCATCAGGCATATTTAGCTCAACTTCCATTTCACCCAATTCAACTAACAAACCTTGTTTTTCTTTTTTTATAGTCTTCATCATAGCTTTCATAGAAATTTTTGTCTGTCCCAAACTAGGGTCACCTTTTATTTGCACTGTTTTATTGCCCACATTACATTTCATGGATAAAAGTTTCAAATTGATGTTCATATCACCCATAGATTTTAACCACTTCATTCCAAATATCACATTTGAATTACTAAGATCAATTGGTAAAAATTCTTTTAAAATTTCCACCTCAGGTAAAATCAATAAGACATTTTTACAAATACCTCGTCCTTGAATAGATTCTCCATTACCCAATTGAATTCCATATTATATAATAGGTGTTATTGGCAATTGCAACTCCTCTACTAACTGCATAGCAATAAAATTGTGAGTAGCTCCGTATTCTATTAAAACAATAACTTGCCGCCCTTTAATACTCTCCCACAAACGCATTGTATGAGGGTTTGTCAACCCAATCACCGAATTAAAAGAAAGCTCAATGAATTTCGTCAATTCTTCCATATTATTCGATTCATGGTTTTCCATCTCGTTCACAATTTTTGTATCTTCCTCATCATCTTGTAGCATCAGAATGATAGGTTATGAAGGGTATAATAGGAAAACTACTTAGTTAGTAAGCCTATATAAAGACTAGATGGGTATTCGAGGGGGGGATCGGATATTGAGTATTGTGTAGGGAGTCACTAGGGACTCGAAAGCCTAGTGTAGTGAGGGATTATCCTGTATTCCTATATTGTTCTTTGATCATTCAAGAAATATATCCTAGTTCCTATCAATTTGGTATCAGAGCGTTCTTTCCTGGACAGTTTCAAGAAGAATGAAAACCCATTTGGAATTGCAAAGAGAAAACGAGATGGATTGGCGGAAACAAGTTGCAGGGATGAAAGAAGAGTTAAAGAAAATGGAAAAATTGGATGTAATGGAACGCAACATTTCTCAAATTCAAGAACAAATGACAAAGATTCTGGAAAACTAGATGGAAAACAGAATGCAATGGAGGCACAGGAGGAAGGTGTCTGACATTCAAGCGTAGAATATTCCAAGAACAGAATCCAGTGTGATAAATTGGTAACTTTGTGGCAGGAAGAATATGCTAACAATAGGTGCGAAAATCGGTTGAATTATAGTCGGAAAACAAACTGGTCCGACCTAAAATTGCAAGATGATCTTGGACTGTCAATGTTTACAGGGGTAGACCCAGAAGAATGGACTTCCAACGCAGATAAGTATTTCAGAGACAATCGATTTACAGAGGAGGAGAGGGTTGAAGTTGCAGTTTTATGCCTTGAAGGACCTGCTTTGGCATGGTTCCGTTGGGAATATGGCACACAACCATATACTTCTTGGAGAAAATTGAAATATCAATTACAAATTCAATTTGAGAATGTCAAGGAGTGGGAAGCATACGAAAAAACAATAAATAGAAAAGAAAAGTCGGAGGCAGCGAGGAAGATCGAGGCGGGAAAGAAATTTGAGCAAAGAAATATGATGAAGACAGAGATCACAGAGGTGATCGGTGAAAGAGAACCAGCAGCCGAGGTAATTTTTTGCAAGCGACCCGTCCTACGCGACGAACTGATTATGGACTGCAGGAGAGGAGGAGACGTCGATGATGGGCATGGAGGGACCAACAATGATGGGTATGGAGGAGCCCGCGACGACGGAAATGGCGAAACCGGCAACCACGGAGATGGAGTAACCGGCGTCATTGGAAGTTACGAAGGAAATTGCTTGACGCTGGAATGGGATGAGCTGGCAGCGAACAAAGTGGAAACTGCAACGAAGGAGGATACTGTTTGGAAAATGAGTGAGCTGGCAAATTTCGATGGAGGAAACTGTTTGGAAATGGATGAGCTGGCAGCCATAGATGGAAAAGACTTCCTGATGGTGGAAACTGTGCTTGCAAAGAATAAACGTGTGATGATAGACATGGATGAACTGTCAAGGAAGAGCAAATCAACGAAGGACAAAAGAAAATATCCAGAAGTTCAAATGCTATGCACAGGAGATATTGGGCCAACGTTTCCAATGGCCTTGATGCAACAGTTTGGTGGAAAGATGTATTTTCGGCCAAATCTAGTTTGGGCCCATTTACATAAGCTATTAGGTTTTAAAAAATACAATGTTGTAATCCAAATTTTTGTATTACAATATTTGCTGGGCCTTGCTAAGGAAGCGACGAAGATCTTTTGGCTTAATTTTAGCATTTTTTCTCTTAAGACTACTGAAGATGTAATTATTAAATGTATTTTTCATTTTCTTCTACCTTGAGGACAAGGTGTCTTTTTAGGGCGGGAGTAATGATAGATTATGAAGGGTATAATAGGAAAACTACTTAGTTAGTAAGCCTATATAAAAACTAGATGGGTATTCGAGGGGGGGATCAGATATTGAGTATTGTGTAAGGAGTCACTAGGGACTCGAAAGCCTAGTGTAGTGAGGGATTATCCTGTATTCCTATGTTGTTCTTTGATCATTCAAGAAATATATTTTAGTTCCTATCACAGAACTTGGAGCATTTTTTTCGTACATTTATGTCTAGGTGAAAATTTCTCATCACATCGAAAATGTAATCCTTTTTCCCGTCTCATCCTCATCTCTGCTTTTGTTAATCTTCTACGTTGCACTTCATTATTTCTTGCAGGCGGTTGAAATATTGGAAATTCTCGTGAAGGATTTTTTTCCGTAGTTGCTCAATTCTGTCTTCTCATAACTCGAGGTATTCCGATCTTTTCAGATCTTATTAAAACATTTTTTTCTTCAACCACTTGAGCTAATTCCATTAAATCACGCAAGCCAACAGGTCGCATTAGACGAACATCTCCCTTAATTTCATTATTTAACCTATTAAAAAATGCACTAAAATATACTTATTCAGGAATGCCCATTAAATTAGAAATTATACCCTCAAATCTTGTTCTGTATTCTTCCACTGAATTTTCTTGCTTTAGCGTCAACAGCCGATCGCATGCTGTGCCATCTCGCGATCAACTAAACCTTTCTAGAATCCCTCGTTTCAAGCTTAGCCATGAATAGAATGGCCGATTGCTATTATCCCACTGAAACCAGGATAGTGCCAGTCCTTCCAAGCAAACGGTGGCTGCCTCTGTCTTCTCGTGTTCCGTCAAACGGTTCAGAAGAAAGTATCGCTCGGCACGAAACAATCAACCTTCCGGGTTGTTGCTAGTAAACACGAGAAGTTCAATCTTCCTTGGCAGAAAATCACGGTTCATCGACATGCACTCCTCATCAGTCCGTGAATTACTACCCACTTCGAAATTTCTTGGTAAATTGTCCAACTCTGGCTGTCTTTGGTTTTCCTCCGATTTTACCACTAGTTTTGCTAATTGTTCCTGGATAAAAGAAAATATTTTTTTCCATGGTAGCAATTTTCTCCACTTTTTTAACTTCTTTGATTCCAGCCATCTCTTTTTGCCACTCTGCTACTGTCTCTTTATGTGCTTCCGATCGGGTAAGCATTTCTTCTCTCACAATGGCTCTGATGCCAAATTTGATAGGAACTTTCTATTTTGTAAACAACACTTCCTTTAACAACACTTTTTCTTACAAACACTTCAACAAAAATTAAACACACATTACACAGTACACTCCAAAGGGAATTCAAAGAGCCCTTCTCCTCTCCACATACCCCTTTCTCCCCTATTTTCCCTCTACAAAACAGTTTTTTTTGTAAACACCCAAAAATTACCCTTAATTGCTATTACAAAAACACATTAATAAAAATTATATAACTTAAACATTTATTTTCTTAGACCTCCTAGCATAAGTAAATCTTAAAGGAGGACTATTATATTGCTTTTCTCCCAAAACTTTCCCCTCCGTTACAAAGAAAAATTGATTCAAAATTTACAATCTTCTCATGCTCTCATTATTGCTTCTTGTCGTTTTAATGGTTGCAAATTTTCTTTTTGATCAATGACTAGGTGCGTATATTCTTAATTTTTCCGGAGATGCTATCATTTTAAGATTTTGAAAAATACTGCTTTTCTCCCAAAATGTTTATGTTGTTAACAAGAAAATTAACTCAAAATTTACCCTCTTCTCTTGCTGTCATTATTGTTTCTTTTTGTGTCAATTGTTAGAAATTTTCTTTTCTATCAATGGGTACTCTGAATTCTTCCATAGATGCTAACATTCTAAGATTTGAGAAGTTTCATCCTTCATTGAATCAAATAAACGAAATTCCATAACCAATTTTACTTGCGAAACCCCACCCCACCCAAAAAAAAAACCAATTTCCTATGTACTTATTCAGTCCTCGCCTGATTGTTTTCTTTTTTTCAGTTATATAAATTGTGTATTTAACTTTACTTTTGTTCTTCCAAAAAGGCACGTGTAAAACATGGTAAAATGATGCACAAAAACATAAAATGGAACTCACTTTGTTGTTCTAATCAATAGTATGTATTCTCTTAATGTTTACAATTGGCTTGATATTTAGGGATGCATTTGTTCATTATTGGATCAATGGGAATATGTTGACAAAGGATATTGGGACTCAGATATATAATATTTTGAAGCAGCCAAATGTCAAATATCTTACCCAGGTAATCTCCTTGTGTTTTTTATTCGACTTGTTATTGCATTCCATTTTCACTTTTTCTTTTATAAGAACGAATTATGTTGAAAGAAGGAAGATAATAGTAGAACTTATCTCAAGAAAAAAACACTTCATTTAAAGCATTTTCTATTCAAGTAGAAATAACTAAATTAAAAAGGTAAATTTAAAAAAACTCCAAACAATAGTCTCATTTAGTAGTAGTGAAATTAATATTATCCCAACAATCGGTAATAAGCTCTTTATCATCAAAGATAACATCATTCCCATGAAGCCAAATAACTCAACTTTATCAAAACTCATAATCTCAAAATTAACTTACACTCTTATATTTTTTTTTCTTATTAATAATCTCAGTAACGAAATTCTGAATGTTAGAATGGACCTTGCAGTCAGATGGAAGAGAAAGAAATCACATTCAAATGCTTCTAATGAGCTCTCAATGAACGTTAATTTGAGTGTTAATTTCATCATAATTCTTGGAAAAATGACAACATTGCAGAAAAAAGCCTGGAAAGATTTTTTTTTTGGATTTGATCACAATTATACAGTTTTTCGTATATAAGGATCCAAATGAAAACTTAGATTTTGGATTGGATTCGTTTCTTCCAAACAAAGTCAAAAAAGAAGAAATTCCTGGAAGTCATTCCATTTTCTGTTTTGAACATTCTTTTTTGTTTCCCAATTAAGACCACAATTGATGGTTGTTGAATGTGATGCACATATGTAAAACATGTTGAATTAAAAAGAGAAATGTTAGTTTACTGAAACTCTAACAATATTTTCTGGGATTAAGTTTTGGAAGTGTTTAGTGGCCAGAAAGGGGTTAAAAAAGGGCATGATAATGAAATAAAACTAAGGGAAAGCGTATGATTATACTCCATGGGCAAGAAATTGTCAGATATTTTGTAGTGTTTAAAGTGAAAAATATAGATTTCTAAATTCGAGATTCAGAAATTAACAACTGAAACTTAGCAAACGAAGGTATAAAGTATCATCCAAAAACAGATACTGAAACCCTTCTGTATAGTATAAGAGTCTTTGTCTGCATGAGGAAATGTGATTTAGAAGCTTGGCTACACCATGCAAATGCACTTTCATCATTAACTGCTGGAAAAGTCAATGGAAGGACACTTTTGCTCTAAGTTGAGTACTTTCTCAAAATTGGCAGAAATAGGAAAATAAATGTTTCCGATGGGACAAAATAAAGGTTTTTTTTGGTACTTTGGTAATTGTATGACTAAAAGTTTAAAATCAAAATTTAAACATTGTATGTTGCTTATTTTCACTCCAGTATTGATGAACATATTTTTTTTTTGTTTCTTGGCATGTTACCAGTTATCGCGGTTTATAGTTTGTGGTGATTTTCCCCTCTATTATGTGACAGGATGATTTCAAGCCTGTGCTTCGTGAACTTTTGGCTACTCATCCTGGGTTAGAGTTTTTACAGACCACACCTGAGTTTCAGGAAAGATATGGTTAGTTTTCCTTCTATTAGTTTTCTGTTGACAAGATTGTACTTTTGATGTGCTTGGCCATTTTCCATAACATGTCATGCAGAAATGATTCAGTGTGTCTTTAGATAAACATGCTCAACTGGTCTGATCATCAAAATATGATTCTAGGAAAATTAACAAATCAACCACTGTACTTTGTGATCAATGACAAGTTAACTACTAATGTATTTTCGCTAACAACTTAACCACTAAACTATGGGAGATAGCTGCCGCAACATATCCGTTAACTTTCTGAAAATCAAAGTGGAAAAGAGCAAATATCCATAAAAAAAAAGGAAAGATTTCGTGATTTAAGAGACTTTAAGTGGAAAAAAGTTAATATCCATGGAGAATGGATTTGAGAAAGTAGTATATAAGTTGATTTTAATTTTTTTTAGTTTTATAATTTAGAAGATTTTGTAAAAGAATATTAATGTTTTAGATTTCGGATGATTTAAAATTGTTTTACTGTCCATTGGAGAATCACAAGTTGTCTGTGTTGTCTGTGTTTTTTTACTAAGAAGACAATAATTTTTTTTTATTTGCAGATTTTCCTCTGCGGAAAGACAACTTTCCTCTGCGAAACGTTGTTTTTCCGCAGCGGAAATTTGTCTTTCTTCTGCGAAAAGTTATCTTTCTGTAGAGTAAAGACGACATTTTTCTGTGGAAAGACGATATTTCTCTGCAGAATGTCAAGTTCTATTTCAAAAACTCACTTTCTGCAGCGAAAAGACAACGCTTCGCTGCGGAAAGCTAATGTTCCGCAGAGGAAAGACAACATTGCCCAGAGGAACGAGAACGCTATTTAACGGAAAGCGTAAACGCGGTGTTTACTCCGTCAATTTTTCAAAGTTCAGTGTTTAAGTTGTTAGCAAAAATTGTTCAATGGTTGATTTGTCATTGATCCCAAAGTACAATAGTTGATTTGTTAATTTCCCATGATTCTATTATCATACTCAACATTATTTGGTTAATTTTTTATGCTGATGAGGTCAAGGGTTTTAAAATTGTTGTCAATAACTTCACTACATGGCTATGGGTTTTTAAGAGTTGTATTTGGAAGACCGAGTAAGGAGATTTGGTTCATAAGACCTATTCAACCTTCAGCTTAAATTGAAGTTCAGGTAGATTTCTTGCTGGCCATTTATGTAGGCCTAGTAGACTAGTTTTGATACCTTTTTTTTTCATAAAATTGGGTGTTTGGGGCAACTTACGTGCATTGCAAATATTTGATGGGACTAGCTTTTGATAAATTGCATTCCTTTCTTTCTCTTCGTGGAAAATTTTCCCTATACATTTTTGTACTGCTCAATTTCCCCTAAGTTTCCGCCACACTTCGTACTTAATCTTCTTTTCTCTTTCCCTTCGCACATCAGTCATTTCGACTGCAATATTAAAGCTTAGAAGATATTTGACCTGCTTTGCTACTCTCCAGTCCTCCCCTCTCTTAGGGAATAATTACATGGAAATTGTGTGCTTCATCTTTTTTACATAATATTTGGTGCCTAAATGTCTTAGGGTATTGTTTTGTGTTTTGGAAACTTTCTATTTGTTTAAATTATATAGCGCAAGCAATGATCACGGGTTATGAATGACTTTTAAACATATATGGATATAACCTTAATTTTGTATCTAAGTTCCTTTGAGAATGGCGAAATGTTTAAATTACACATGGTTATCGCTCCTTCGTACAGTTTTTTATATTACCAATATACATATTTTTATGGATAAAAACAATTTACAGTTGGAGAAGCTGGGTCTACTTGACCTTGTTATTGCCTATTATGATAATTTGACAAGTTCTATTCTGGGTTGTTTTTGAAGTTTTACTAGTTTTCATACTGCAGATGGTTAGGAATTAGCATTACAAACACGACACCTTTGTCCTGTGGTTTATAAGCTCACCATAAATTCCCTTTGTGGGTCTCTTCATAGAACTCAATACTTATCTGAAAAACAGGAATGAATTTGACATTGTGACTTGTTTTTTTTTTTTTGGCTGTGCTATTCGTTTCCATTTCCTTTTTTTATGCATTGGGAAATCATTGAAACGGTTTCCTTACATGCTGTTGCATAAGAAGGGGTGTATTTTGTACGTGAATGTTTACATTTGAGCTAAAGATCTTAATGCTGTTTAAATATAATTAGTTTATCTGACATTTTTTTTTATTCAACTACACTATTGGGATGAACCAGCTGAAACTGTGATATACAGAATATTTTATTACGTAAGTAGATCTGGAAATGGTCATCTTACCCTCAGGGAGCTCAAACGCGGTAACTTAATTGATGCCATGCAACATGCAGACGAAGAAGAGGACATAAATAAAGTTTTGAGGTATATTTAATGGAGTGTCTCAATTGCATTTTTCTTATCATGTGAATCAGGAAACAAAATATTTCTTCTTTTTAAGTATGAAATGACAATGTATGCTCTCATGGATTCTCATGCTTTGATAATTTTATTATCTTTATTTGATGGAAAGATCCTTGTAACAGGTACTTCTCGTATGAACACTTTTATGTAATATACTGCAAGTTTTGGGAGCTGGATACAGATCATGATTTTTTTATCGACAAAGAGAACCTTATTAGATATGGAAACCATGCACTTACCTACCGGATTGTTGATAGAGTATTTTCTCAGGTTTGGGATGAGCACATCTTCTCTTTCTTCTAAAGAACAAGCTATCAGTTTGATTGAATCGTTTTAGATTATAAATCAATAATGCTTAGAATACTTTCTTTGGTTTCAGGTTCCAAGAAAGTTTACTAGTAAGGTTGAAGGAAAGATGGGATACGAAGATTTTGTTTATTTTATACTCTCTGAGGAGGATAAATCTTCTGAGCCTAGTCTTGAGTTCTGGTATGCTTGTATCTCTTATTTTGATGTTGAGATAACCTTTCCTATTGATGGTAACATTAATCGAAGTAAGAGTTGTTTATGACTGTTTTCATGTTATAGTAAATGTGACAGAAAATGGTAGCTCCCATGCATCATGAAGAATTTTGTTAGATATTTTTAAGTGATGGAATGAAACTGAATCGGCATGCAAACTAAATCACATACAAAAAGAAGTTATGAAGTATAGATTTTTTTACTCGGTATTCAATTCTTCTATTTAGTAGCCACATGGAAAGGTGAGGAACACAATGGATTTTAGAACGAGTTAGGAATTTTGTTTCTTTTAACTAACTACACCCAAATGATGCCAATTTTGTTGTTCAGTCAACGATTTGTTTGTGATTTTTTTTGGGTGACTTTGGACTATTTTTCAACTTATATTGTACTTTGTACTATTGTGGATGGTTTCATAGTTGAATAATAACTTGGGTGAAGCCATGTTGAATTTGTGTGCGCCTCTGCTTGTGTCAATGTTTGACAACTTGAGATGGAATGAGTTGCACAACGACATTGATTAGATTCAGTAATCTATAACAAGTTATGACTGGTCTGCTTAGATTTCTAACTACTACTTTTTTCTGTCCAAAATAATCATGTCGCAGTAATTATTTTATTGCTCAAGTATGAAAATTTTTGGGGAGAATTAGTTGTAGTAACATGGAAAGTAGTAGTTCTTAAAGTATGATATTAACTTTACCATTTTTAGACATGTAAAAAGCATTCAATCTATGAATTTTTGGACCAGGAGCTTGCTGAGAGACCCAGTTTAAGGTTATATAAGAATGATTGGTTTAAATTATGCCTACACGCCGTTTAAGGTTATAGGAGAATTAAATTATGCCTATTTGGATACATATTATCAATAAAGAGGGAGAAGGTAAGGCAAAAAGGAAAGAATGAGTGTTTGTGAATGTAATGAAAACTTCCCAATGGTAGGTCTAGGATGTTACCTGTATAATTGTTCTCAAGGTGGCATCTGGCTTGGAGTTTTCCATCTGTTGTTTGCTGATGTACCATCATCTTCAGTGATGCGGATCCCAATCAGTTGTGTGATTATCGGTGGATTCTTTTGTTGTTTGAGGTTGTGTTTTGGTTGAGGGTGAATTTTACAAAGAGAAGAATATGGTTTCTAGTCTTATTCCTAATTCCATCATTTGGTTTATTTAGAACAAGAGGAGAAATGATTTTTGATGATGAGGTTCTTGATGTAACATCTCTTCCGCTGGCGTTTGGTTACTTTCTTTTTTGTGAGAAAGAATAAAGTACATCTTTCTCTTGTACATTTATTGGGGTTTTCTAGTGTTTTTTTTTTCTGTTCACTCCCTTTATATAGTTTTCTTACCACTTTACAATAAAAATTTATTTTTAATAACCTAAATTTTGTCTGAACAGTGGATAATGTATTATTAGCTCATTGAAGTGCTTTTTATATTTTATACTTCATATTTTTTTTAGGTTCAGGTGCATTGACTTGGACGGAAATGGGATTCTGACGCGTAATGAATTGCAATTCTTTTATGAGGAGCAATTGCATAGAATGGAATGCATGGCCCAAGAGCCAGTACTCTTTGAGGATATTTTATGCCAGATAATTGACATGATTGGACCGGAGGTTAATCTTCACTCTTTAAGTATATTTGTTCTTTCTTTTTTTTTTTTTTTTACTTTTTTAGTTTTATTTTTATTTTAGAATGGAGGGTTTTTCCCCTTAAAACAATAATGTTTGATGTTGGTTATTCGTTTTTTTGGTCATCGATATTTTTAAAAAGTAAAAGATTTCTACATATCTAAAAATAATTAGCGTTTGTCATTATATTATCTTGTCAGAATATTTTTTCTTGAGATGAAATTCATCAGAGATGACATTGTAGTGATGACTACCATCTTTCTTGTTTGCAGGAAGAGAGCTTTGTCACACTGCGTGATCTGAAAGGCTGTAAACTTTCCGGAAGTGTTTTCAACATCCTTTTCAATCTTAATAAGTTCATGGCCTTTGAAACACGTGATCCATTTCTAATCCGCCAGGTAGATGAAGTCGTTTTTTCATAACAATTTTTATTTTGTCACGCTGAAAAAAGGAATGCCGTGGTTGCATGTGGCATCATCTGTCCCTGAAATTGTCATTTGGACAGGAGCGTGAGAATCCAACGCTGACAGAGTGGGATCGCTTTGCACATAGAGAATACATTAGGCTTTCAATGGAAGAAGATGTTGAAGATGTCTCTAATGGAAGTGCAGAGGTTTGGGATGAATCGCTTGAGCCCCCATTCTGAATTTACTACGGTAAGTTTTGATAGCTAGATTATGTCCCAATATCTTGTGAAACCTGTGGTGATCGTCTTTTTTTTTATCCGGTGGTTGATTATGGTTGCTTCTCAAGTTTAGCTAAATATCATAAACCCAATATTGATAGTAAAAGTATATATTATTAGCTTTGCTACTTTCTGCTCCTTAGACAGTAGACAGTTCCTTAAACGGTTTCGACCGTGGACTCTTCTTTGGACGGAAAGTAGATTCCATAGGCCTTTTTTCATTTTTTTGCAGTGATTGGTTTGCGTTTTTATTTTGATCCATCTAATTGTATTTTACATCATTATTTATGTTTTCTTGCGAGACTTATAGGTGTCAAGCTAGTTAAGATGTGCTAGAAGTCGTTAGGTGCTATGTACTGTCACGATTTTGACTTAAGGTAGCACAAAACGCAGCCTGTGAAACTTTTTCTTAAATTTTTGGCCTCTCTGTTGTGGCTTCTGAGCATAATATGTTGTAATGGAGAGTTCTGTTTCTGATAATATTGTTGTTAGTTGTCACTAATTGTACCCTTTAATTCCATGGATCCTTGATTGCCATATTAAAGCTTCAAGTGCTCTTCCTCCCACCCGTACCGAAGAGAAAAACAACATAATATTCTTTTGGAATTGGAATTGGAATTGGCTGCTGATCGAAGAAACCAAACCATTGTGGATATCGATTCAATGGCAGTCTTTCCTACGATAATCTCACTAAGTTGGCATTCTCCAAAGCTTCAGAAGCCGGAAATGGAATTCTACTGCTCTCCTGCAATGGCTACCTGCTGTGAGGTGATGGAACCAAACCCTTTTTAACGCTAGAAGTTTCCTTTTTCTCCCCCAAAAAAAAAACACTAGAAGCTTTACCCCGCTCTTTTTTTTTGGTCTTCCTTTCAACATAGTGGTTGGTTCATTGATGCTTATTATACTTGTATGAGTACCTATTTTGTTGATGTTTTTGGCTGGGGATTCATTTCTGGTTAATATCTATTCATTTTCCTATGTTTAAAACTATTCTTACCTTGATATCTGATCCATTTTCATGATGTAAGGGCTTGGTAGGCGAGTCCTTCAATCCTTTTTTTTTTTCTTATAAATAATTTGTAGGATGCCATGTCTTATCCTATACTTCACTATGTTGACAAAATATATATAAATATAAAGTTTGACTAAGCTGCCATGGGAGAAGCAAGATTAAGAGTTTTGAAATACCTAACGAACGACCGGAGAATAAACACTCATTAGCTCTGAGGGAGGGCGACATTTACGGCTATGATACCAAGTAGAACAAGATGTACATAGAACACGAGGGAGGAAGAAGAATCGAGAAAAAGTTGCATAAGTTCTTGGGCTTGACAATTTGGAAGCTTTAAGTATAGCGTGCTTTTCAAATAACACTATCTAAAAAGCTTGCACAAATGATATTCTACTGAAAATTTAGGCTTTTAATTCAAGGGTGGTGTTAGTACACAAGATACTCGACCATGTTGTGAAGATTAAGGTTGGTGGAAATCATATTGTTTTCATGTAATCATGGTTGATGAGGGAAAAACAGGTGAAGAAATTGAAGACTTCATTCCTTGACAACCCAACCAGTTGAGGGAGGTCTTAGGAATCAATCTATCATATTTTGTGTAAGTGGGGAAAATGGGTCTATCTGGTAGAGACAACCACTGCAATCATCCCACGTCATAATTTCGTGATTTTATGCACAGTTTATCTTTCGATCGACCATTCCTTGGATAAGACTGTCGGATAAGAAACCTAAACAGAACAAACTCCTACTGTCTTTTATGCAGGAACAAAATAACCCATGAGAGATATGGGAAGAAAGAGAGAATGGACCATTTAGAGAGAGACAGAGAGAGAGAGTTTGGTCCACAAAGCAGAGGTAAATACCAAAAGAAGAGCAGAGCAATGACCAGGTTTGTGTTGGGGGGGAGAGGCACAGACGTGGGAAGAAATTTAATGATGTAAAGGCAAAAGAGGAAAGCTGTTTTGGTCCGTGTAATGGACTCACCTCCCCCTTCATGATTTTATATATATATTTTTTTGCAGTGTAAATACAAACAAATTGACTGTATTTACGTTAACAAATCAATTCCCGGCTAACGCCCGAGACTAGGCTGTGGATGTCTGCAGGTAGAGACAATGAATTTTGAAGATTTTGCAAACGTTATATCCTGAGACATGTTTTTTCCACGAACGTCTAAGGTTGGGACACTGGCGCAGTGAATTTTCAAAATTTTACGGGTTCTTGGGACCGAACCACATACTCCTGTTGCCAAAGACAGTGAATTTTGAAAATTTCAGGAATGTTCAATCTTAAAGTCCTTTTTTTTTTTTTTTTTTTTTTGCAGACTTCCTAGATGGGCTGCGAACGCCCTCTACCAGAGGCAATGAATTCACTTTCTCTAGTCATAACTCACGAGCATCTACGACCCAGTCTCGGGTGTGTGCTGTGAGTTGGTTTGTTAATTGTTCATAGTTTAATAATTGATTTATTAATAAAAATAATTTAAAAATCAGTTTGTCACACCCTTTATAATTTAAGAATTTTTTAATATTTATCTTTTTTATAACTAAAATAATTATAATAAGTTATAAATAAACCAAAGATCACTTTTCATAAGAAACTGCAAAAATATGATCAAATAAGTCCATTTTTCTTATAGTTTATTAGAAATAATTACTCTTAAAAGGATTCTTTTTTTATAAAAACAATTTAAAAAACTGCGAGGAAAAACAACTTTTATTCTTTTTATTATATTTTTTTTAACAAAAAGATATATTAAATTTAACGGAAAATGACAAATTAACCATCGTAGTTTGCAATCAATGACAAGTCAACTACTATATTTTATTTTCTAACAAATTAACCACTGACGTATGAAAAAATGACAAAGCTAACATCGTTGTCACGTTTGCCATTAAAAAGCTGATGTGGAGTGGCAGCAGTTTGTAGACAAAACACCGCGGCTTCGTGTTTTTCCAAGAAAAGAAGGCCAAACTGCGGCGGTGTCTTGAGACACTGCCGCAGTTTGTTAGGAGACCGATGCAGCGCAAATTTGAGAGCTTAAACGCGTGATTTTGAGCCCAAGAAAGGGGGAGTCATAGGGTAAACCTTTTAATAAGTGATAGATCTATGAGAAGACTTTGATTTGATACCTTCTGCAACCGATTCTGACACCTGTAGCCAAAATTATGGCATTTTGAAGTTGAAGAGGTAAAAAATCTAATAAAAACATTTGATTCGAAAAATATATACCTAGGGACTTTCAAGTAGCCATGAAACACTAAAAATCGAGAACCGCTGCGGACTTTGAAGTAGTCATGCATGAAAAACAGAGAGTTTCATGGCTACTTCAAAGTCCCTATGTATTTGTTTTACGAATTCAATATTTTTATTAGATTTTTGACCTCTTCAACTTCAAAAGACCATAACTTTGACTACAAGTGTCAGAATCCGCTGCAGAATGTATCAAATGGAAGCTCTCTCAGATATCTATCACTTGTTATAGGGCTTACACTATGAAACCCCATTTCTTGGGCCAAAATCACGCGTTTAAGCCCTCAAATTTGCCATAAAAAAAATTTTCAATGACAAACTACCGCGGGGTCCTGGGAAACTACAGTGGCGTCCAAGGAAACCGCCGAGGCTCCAGGTCAGTTTGTTAACGGCAAACGTGATAGCAATATTTGCTTTGTTATTTGTCCATATGTCAGTGGTTAATTTGTTAAAAAATAAATGATAGTGGTTGACTTGTCATTAATCACAAACTACGATGGTTAATTTGTCATTTTCCCTAAATTTAAGTGGATGACTAAAAAAACAAGGGATATTACATTATATCAAGAGTGTGAGCACTTCTATGTAACTAAAACCAAAATATAATTTTAATTCAATTGCAATGTAAATATATTAAAAAAATAATTAATTGGCATATAAAAATATAGTAATGAACTTGACTTAATATTTACCATGTTAATTTTATATTACAATGAATTGTTAAAATGCTTTTTGATTTGAAATTATATCTTTTATCGCCTTTACTTATATAAATTACCAATTAATTAAAATAAGAATTCATATAAAGCCTATATTTTTAATAATTATAGATTTAAGAGTTGGTTTTGTAAATAAAATGAAAAAAAATAATTAAGAAAAAAAACTCTGAACTTTGTGGTCAGTGTCAAACCAAACTTTAAACTAAATACGCTAATAACTAAAACTCTAAACGATGAGAAATGAATGACGCAAACTTCTAAATCATATTTTCTGTTAAAAAGACATCTCCCAGATGTCCAAGGCTATTGAAGGACGTCCAAGGATCAACCTTGGATGTTAACGATTTTGCGACCGACATAATCTTACAGCCATGAAGATTTTCTTTATTTTTCGATCACTGAGAAATAGGTCTATGGATACTTAGTTTCGAAATGATGATTGATAGCGCATGAGGTATATCCGCAGAAATGTTGGTGATCGCAGATGTGTTTATGTTTGTGAAAGTGTTAATGTCTGCAGATATTTGGTTTAGAAAAGACACATTAGTGGTGTCTACTATCAGATATCCACAGTGGTAGTATTGATGTCCACAAAATGAGATTTGTTCGCTGAAAAACATGACGTGACCAATTGTGAGCAGCGGACAATGTGAGCAGATATCTAAAGCAGAAGCGTTGGTATCCACAGAGGTGAGGTGAAATCTGCAAAATAAAGTACGTGACAAATTGTGATTGACAGACAATGTAAGTGGATATTCGCAGCTGATAAGAGGAATTACATGCACAACACACGATTTAATGAGAAAACATAAACAAATGGAGAAAGAGGCGTCCATGGAGAGAAGAATAGACACATGGACATCTCACATTAATTAGGGAGGAAGCGAATTTTGTGAACAGTGAAGCGAAAAGGAACGTGCCTGCGTATAGGAGGAATCATGTGCACGACAGAAACGATTTAATGAGGAAATAGAAATGAATGGAGAAGGGGGTGCCCACGGAGAGAATAATAGACAATTGGACAACTTATGTTAATTAGAGAGAAAACGAATACCTGTTATCAGCAAAGAGGAAAGGAATGTATCCATGTATAGGAGGAATCATGTGCATGACACACGTGATTTAATGAGGAAGCAAAACGAATGGAGGAGACGTCCACAGAGATAAAGGATGGACAAGTGGACGACTTATGTTAATTGTAGAGGAAGTGTATATCTATGATCTGTGAAGCGGAAAAGAACGCATTTGTAAATAGGAAGAATCACGTGCAAAACACACGAGATTTAATGAGAAAATAGAAACGAATGGAGTAGGGGACGTCCACGGAGAGAATGATGGACACATGGACAACTCACATTAATCAAAGAGGAAGTGGATATTCATGAGTAGTAAAGCAAAAAGGAACGCATTTGCAAATAAAAGGAATCACATGCATGTCACAATTAATTTAATGAGGAAGCAAAATGAATAGTGAAGGAAGCGTCCACAAAAAGAGCAATAGACTTGTGGACGACTCACGTTAATTAAAGAGGAAAAAGTTATTCATGAACAATGAAACATATATCTGTGAACAGTGAAGAGGATATCCACAGTTGGTAGGAGGACGTATGTTTATGTGTAAATGGATATATGCAGTCATCAGACATCTGTGGGTGGTGCAAACATTCAATTAATGTCTTTTGACAAAAAAATATAACTACAAAATTTACATAGTTCATTTTTTATAGTTCAATATTTTAATTATTACCCAACTTAGTTAAACTTTCACTTGTCATTTATCAAAGGATTAAAGGTTTTTTTATTAATTATAATAAAAATAGATAATGAACTAAAAAAAAAAAAGGAAAGAGAGAATTGAATCAAAATGGCAGTATTCGTAAATACACTGAACAAGGAAGGCTTTTGTTATCGTCTCCCTAAAACTCCAATAGAAAATGAGAAGAGGAGAGAGAGAGACAGAGAGAGAGAGAGGCTGAGATCTGTCGAGTTCTTTTATGAGTTAGCGAACGAGTCGATTCGCGCTCCTAGAAGTTGAAGCAGTGTTTGTCAGCATTAATGGTGTAGAAGATACTGACCGTTTGATCTCATCTTCGAAATCCTAACCGACCGATTCGTTCTTTCTCGGTGATTCTCGTGTCAGCTCAGCTCAGATGGCCTGAAAGAACCGACGGATACAGAGCTACAATCAAAGAACGGCACACATCTGTCCGGTTCTGCCGAGGATTTGGAAAACTGCTGATGGTGAGTTGAGGTACTTTCTTTCTTTAATGTTCGAGAGAGAAATTATGTCTATTAGATTGCACCAAAGCTGATGAAAAATAGGTCGTCAAATGTGGAAATTCGGGGTTGGGTGAATTTCTCTAATACAAGGAAGAGAGGAGATAATTTCTTGCGCAGTAAATTTCTGTCTTATAGTAGTTTTTGGTCCTAAATCTCAGTCTTCCTGCGGTTATTGAAATTAATTTTCGTTCTTTTCTTCTTTCATTTGTCAGATTTGATCTATGCCATAAATTTGCTGCCGTAAATGGAGCTCGTGTGTTGTGGTGGAGTTGAAAGAATGATGGGAATTCGTGGTGTTAATTTCAAAATTCTATCAGCAGTTTAGCCTCTGAGCAGCTATAGAAATTCTTTTGAAGCAAACCCTAGCTTTTGTTTCCTGTACTATCGTGCGGAATTCTGGAAATTAGCTTCACTTCTTGAACCTTCTTAAGCAGAACATATGACTGCGGTGTGCTCCATGCTTAACCTTTTCTGAAAATGGAAAAGCAACTTTAGCTTCTAACAGAAAAATATTAGATGGAGGATCTTTCTAAATATTCCCATAGTCCAGCCCATTTGGCAGTTGTGCGCAGAGACCATGCCACTCTCAGGTGCATTGTTTCGTCTCTCCCTCGCCTTGCCAAAGCTGGAGAAGTTAACACCGAAGAGGAATCTCTTGCTGCAGAGCTTGAGGCAGACTCTGTCTCTACTTCCATTGATCGACGGGATGTTCCTGGACGAGAAACTCCTCTCCATCTAGCTGTGCGCCTCCGAGATCAAATTTCAGCTGAGATTTTGATGTCTGCTGGTGCAGATTGGAGCTTGCAAAATGAAAATGGTTGGAGTGCTCTACAAGAAGCAGTATGCACTAGAGAGGAGTCAATTGCTATGATTATTGCAAGGCACTACCAGCCCCTGGCTTGGTCAAAATGGTGTCGTAGACTTCCTCGTATTATTGGATCAGCAGCCCGTATTCGTGACTTTTATATGGAGATAACTTTCCATTTTGAGAGCTCTGTCATACCATTTATTGGCAGAATAGCGCCATCAGATACATATCGCATTTGGAAACGTGGGTCTAATCTCCGTGCTGACATGAGCCTAGCTGGTTTTGATGGTTTTCGAATTCAGCGTTCTGATCAAACATTTCTCTTTCTTGGTGAGGGCTACTCCTCAGAGAATGGCTGCGTCACCTTATCACCAGGTTCTTTGATTGTTCTCGCTCACAAGGAGAAGGAAATAACAAATGCTTTGGAGGGGGCAGGTGCCCAACCGACAGAGGCAGAAGTAGCTCATGAAGTGGCCTTGATGTCCCAAACGAATATGTATAGGCCTGGGATTGATGTTACTCAGGCAGAGCTTGTTCCCCAGTTAAATTGGAGGCGGCAAGAGAGGACTGAAATGGTTGGAAATTGGAAGGCAAAAATGTACGATATGCTTCACGTCATGGTGAGTGTGAAGTCTCGACGGGTCCCTGGAGCTATGACTGATGAGGAATTGTTTGCTGTGGATGATGAAGAGAGAATGCTCAATGGTTGTGATGATAATGAGTATGATGATGTTTTGACAGCTGAAGAGAAAATGCAGCTGGATTCTGCTCTTCGAATGGGGAATTCAGATGTGCTTAACGAGGATGATGAACAGGGGCCCCTTGACTGTAATGGTTTGGTAGGTTCATATGAAAATGGTGATTCTAATGGTGTTGTCAAGGAAAAGAAGGGCTGGTTTGGTTGGAACAAAAAAAATGCAAAGAATAATGGTGATGATCCTGATGATCCAAAGATGTTGAAGAAGTTCTCTAAGTTGGGCTCAGAAGGTAGCAATCACAAGTCAATTGATCATCAAAAGTTATCATCTGAATTTTCCACAGAGGACAATGGTGATCCGAAGAAGGGAAAAGATAAAAATAAGAAGAAAAAAAAGAAAGGGATCAACAGTGAGTCTAAGAATGAGAATGAGTACAAAAAGGGCTTGAGACCTGTCTTATGGTTGACTCCAGATTTTCCTTTAAAAACGGACGAGCTCCTGCCTTTGCTTGACATTCTAGCCAATAAAGTGAAAGCCGTGAGAAGATTAAGGGAGTTATTGACTACAAAACTACCCCCTGGGACGTTTCCTGTGAAGGTAACCTGAAATTCTTTCCTTTCTTATTAAACGAACCATGATTTATTTTCATTTTCTTTTAATTAATGTATGATTAATATGTGCTCATTTTAATGTCTGTTGTCATTATGTAAAAACACTAGCAGAAACGTTGACATGAACTGTCTACGAGGTAAAGTAGAAGATAAAATCCCAAGTTTGATGCACATTTTAGCTGTGCTACGAGGTAGAGTAGAAGATAAAATCCCAAGTTTGATGCACTGTCTCTCTCTGTTTCAGAGTCTTAACCATAAATTAACTGTATTTGAAGTTTTCTTACAGTCTCCTTTTCGTTTTGGGTTCATTGGTGGGTTTAATGTATTTAGGCTGAATGATATTCCCACGTGAGATGTCACATAAGACATTCAAATTGGGATATATGGGCAGGAAGACCTCAGTTTTCAATTTTTAGGAAGAAGGCAATGCCAGATAGATTGAAAACTGATTTGGTCAATAGTTCTCCTGAGAATTGAGAAATAGTATATTATGTGGAGATTGATGCGACATGATTTAAATGCATCCATATTAAGATAGGTTTGACACAATGCTTAGAATATTTATAGACTTAAAATGTATCATGAGAAGATTCGTAATGAATTTGCTTCTTTTAGAGTGGATGTCATATCTTACGGTTTTGATGGGCAACATTACGTTAATGTTTAGTTTTGGGAATGCCCATCACTTCAATGTTTATTCATAAAATCAGGTCACAAAAAATGGATTATGGTCATTTTTTGGGAAATTCTAATTAACCAAGGAATAAGGATCTACATCCGATATCATAAATTCGATCAGACTAACAATTGCAAATTAACTCATAATATGAATCAACATTTTTGAAATTTCTGTGCGGATTATGAAATTGCCAATCAACCACTAATGATCCATTGATGTTCAACCAATCAGATTAGTACTTGTTAATCAGCTCACGATATGAATGGGCATTTTTAAATTCTTTTTTTATTAGTTTATAATTAAAACTTTTGAGCGATTGATTTTATATGGATATTGGATTGATAATAGTTCACTGTTCTAACATGGAGTGACTTTGTTCAATTGATTTTTTTCTGCTCTTTTTTAGCTTTGTCTCTGGATCTGTATTTGGAAAATCAAACTGATTACGCTGCTTCTACAGGTTGCTATTCCTATTGTCCCCACAATTAGAGTACTTGTTACTTTCACTAGATTTGAAGAGCTTCAACCTCTAGAAGAATTTGCAACCCCTCCCTCTAGTCCAGTACATTTCCAGGATGCGAAGTCGAAGGAATCTGAGGGTTCGTCATGGATTTCATGGATGAGAGGAAGCCGTGGTGCTCAATCTAGCGACAGTGATAGTCGTCTATGTAAGGATGAAGTTGACCCATTCCACATACCATCAGATTATATATGGGTTGATGCAAACGAGAAGAAACGCCGATTGAAGGCAAAAAAAGCCAAGAACAAGAAACATAGGAAACACATGGCTAATAAAAGTTCGAACGGAGCACATCACCCTAACGAGGACGCAGAAGAATAATTTCCACGTTTAAATCCGGTTACTTTGCCGCTTTGAGGTATGTGAAAGAAGAGGTATAACCTTGATTTATTCCTTCAAGATCCTGTGTTTGATCCTAGGGAGTGATTTGCTTGGTGACCAATCTTGCATATTGAAGCAGGGTGAATCTTTACTCTCTTCTTTTTTTTTTTTGAATGTGAGGTGAAAATGAAAATTAACTGTCTCTCATTCTTCTAAAGCTTGTTTCGCATAATCTCTGTTTTCTAAGTCATTAATTATAAGTGAATTCTCGTACGGGCTGTTCTCTTCTTCTGTTACTGTGGCTGGTCAAAATTAATGAAGTTTCCAAGTATTTCAGTTGAATGAGACGGTCGTGGATGAAAATATGGGGGAGGGATTTGATGATACTGATGGTAGTGTTATTTATGCAACCCAGGTGTTTAGTAATGAACTGTGTTTTTGTTTTTCAAAGCATTATTCATGATGTAATTGTGCATAGATATGATATCAAAATGCTCAGAGGATTGTCTAATTGATAGCACGCGACCAAACCGACCTTTTCGTTGCATGGACAAACGACGTCCTTCTTGCCGAATGAGCTGTGTCGGTCTGGTGGGGCTATACGAAACTAGACTGAACTTTTGTGGGCTAGTCTTTGTTATAGGAAAGGATAGAATGAAGACCAGGAGAAGATCAACTTCGAGTGATAAGATTATACCACTATTGTTCTAAAGTCTAATTTGCGAGAGTTGTGTTTTTGTAGGTTATTTGAAGGATTAGTTTGAATCGGTATGTTATTGTCTCGTATAGTTTGATTCTTGTCATTGTTAGAGAGTTAATTAGGCTCCACTTGATTTTCAAAAACGATTTACTTTATATTTTCACACTTTAGTCTCACTTAATTAGTGTAATAATTAAGATAATTTATAAATAGTTAAGATAAGATATGAACCAAATAATGAGCGATATGTAGGGGTGTGCAAACCAAACTGGAATCGAAGAACCGAATCAAAATTGGTGGTTTTGGGTCGGTTTGGTTTGGTTTTACAGATAGAATAACTGAATTTCTGTTCTGTTTATAAAGAACCGAAATTCTTGGTTCGGTTTTCAGTTCCAGCTTCTCAAAATCGATATGTAAAAGTTTAAAATTAGAAGATAAATGTAACATTACTCATTCAAAAATTGTTGAATTGAATTCATCTGTTTTCTTTTTATATAATATAGTGATACGAAATGGATATAAATATAGACATATAACAATACGAAATGCGCGTTTTAAAAAAACAAAATTAAAATTAAGATTTTAGTGAAAAAATTAAAATTAAGTTAGAAAAGAAAAATATTTTGAAGTTGGATAACAACACTTCCCAAAAACCTCTTCCATAAATGAAGCAAAGAAAAAACAAGGAACATATTGTGCAAATAGAGGGCCCACCTGCAACGGTCATTTAATCATACTTCTGATTCTTCAAAAAGACAACTTTAAAAAAGCGACCTTTAAGAGAGAACCAGTCTCCCCCTCGGCTGAAAATTTGTATTCTGAAGGTCGTCAGGTAAGGCTGATTATGGGCTGCTTTCGAGCTTGTTTCTCCCTTTCCAAGCCTCGAAAGCTTGGAAAATCCGCCATTAAAACCTCTCTCAGAGATCACGTAAGCAAAGATTTTGCCTTTTTTAATTTCTGATTCTGGGTTGTTTTGGTTAAGGATTTAATTAAAGTTTTTCTTTGTTAATTCTTCTTTTCAGATTAAAAAACCTGCTGAAGCTATTCATCCTGCAGATTTTGAACCAAAAAGCGGGGATGAACTTGAAAAGTATGCTAATCTCGGCATTCCCTTGAAGTTTGCTGTAAATTCTTCCTCTCCAGCGCCGCAAATTGACCTGTAAATTTTACTAGATTTATATGAATGCGTTTTAAGATGTTTCATTTCATGTTAAGATAATCATAATCATGTGGGTTTATCTGCGTCATATCCGCGTTTTTAACAGAGACAATGCTCAAGAGCCACTAGCCACGACTGCCAAAAAGAAAGTGACTTTGGATCTGATTATCAAAGAAAAAGCCAGTGATCCTGTAAGCAATAAATTTAGCTGCTTCTGGTTCTAAATGGGATTAATAATTTTGCTTTTTTATTTGAAACTTGTTTTTCAGATCCAAAACAATTCTGCAACACTTCATCATCCTGCAGATTCTGAACCAAAAACCCAAGACGAACTTGAAAATGACACTGTTCATAGCATTCCCACCAAGTAGGCTGTTGTTTCCTCCTTTCCGGCACCTCAAATTGATCGATTCTCCTTAATTAATTAGCCTGTTCTTGTCTGTTTATTTGATTTTCATATGCAATTTTTATCAGACAAAATGCTCGACAGCAAGAACACTTGAGTGGCAAAAAGAAAGTGACCTTTGATCCAGCTATCAAAGCCCACGAAGCTGAATCAACTGTGGAGATTGATGATCATCACGTAGCTGACAAAAATGGTGAAGAAAATAGTGGCAAAAAAGACGAGAAGGGGGAAGAAATTGAAGAAGCAGTTCAAGATTTGCTTGTGGCTAAGGCGTTGCCTCATCCCGCTAGCCACAGATATGGAAATTGCAATACAAATGATGAAGAAAGTGAAGATGGGGAGTTCGAAGAAAACAATTTTGACGAAGAAGATGAACAGAGAAACGCTCAGAATGAGACAGTAATCCCTCCGGAATCATCTGGGCCGTTGTTTTCTTTGTCGATAGATTTCAACAGACAAGGCTCAGTCCATGAAAATGAGGAAAAGGAGGTAAATAGTGCAATGACAATGAATGATTTTCCAGACCTTGACGCTGTGGAAATGGATAGAGTGAACCAAAATGATCGAGTGTCGAGCCATTGTGTCGATTCGGTGTTGAACCCGGTTGAGAATCTCACTCAGTGGAAAGCAGCCAAAGAGAAAATAGCCCAGCCATTTGGTCATCACCAAGAGAAGGAGAACGTAAGTTTAGAGAGAGAATATCAGTCCAGAGAGAGAAATTCAAAACATAGAATTGCAGTTGATACAAGTCTTTCCAGCTGGTTGGTTGAATCTGAAAACACGCCCAAATCAAAGAATAGTGATAATTCTATCGGAAACTACTTCTCACCATTGGAGAAAGGAAGTTCAGGAAGAAGCTTTGAAGATAGACCAATTTTAGGAGCTTTGACAATGGAAGACCTCAAACAGTTCTCTGCCTCTCCATCTCCAATTCGATCAAGAAGCCGGAGTCCAGTTGAAACACCCATCGTAGGAACTGTTGGAAGCTACTGGACTCATACTCAGGAAGACCTCAAACAGTTATCAGCATCTCCATCTCCAATTAGATCAAGAAGCCGCAGTCCTGTAGAAACACCCATTATAGGAACTGTTGGAAGCTACTGGACTCATGCAGATCTAGTTTCGAGCTCATCTAGCAGAGGATTGACAAACTCAGCCAGGCAATTCAGAGAGGTATTCTTTCCTTTTCTTTTTCCTTTTTTGATCCTCTCTGTCCGCTGATTAATTTTGATTGACCAACAAAAATTCATAAACGTCTATTTTTGCATGCTAGTAGATAATATTACAATGTAACATTTAAATAAAATGCTGCAAAAAATAGACAAATCCAACAGAAATTCAAGAGTAAAGAAATCTTATACCAAGTCAAGGATGAATTTGTTGTTTTTTTCAACACACCTAATGGGTGTCATAAGTACGTCAATTTCCAATCTTGTAAAGAAATCTTCATTGATTTTCTTTTCTTTTTTCAGGAGAATACTAGAAGGCAGAAGACTCCATTTGCGGCAAGATTGGAAAAAGCCTTAGAGGGAAACTTGGCTGAGGTGTAGTGTCTTTCACTTTGTAGCTTGAGTAGTCTTTTTTATCATAAATTTTGTGCACATGGGTATGTCAATTTTCCTGGAAAACTGAACAATGATAGCTGCAGAGATTGAACACATATAAATAGTCATTTTAATATCACTTATTCTCCCTATAATTCTCAACTTTCCTTCTGATCTCTTTGGCCTTACATAAATGTACAAATCTGGAGAAATGTCCTCAAGAATGAATTTGACAAATTTGAAATTTGAAATCATTTCTTATCAGAAGAACTTACGTGCCCCATGAGACAAAACCATGCTAAATCTTCCATTAACTATTACTTGGATATTCACATGTCATGGAAGAGCCTTCTGATATTGTCGGCTTCTGCTGGGATCAATGTAATTGGGCAGCGTTTGTACTAAAACAATAATAAAACACCAGACTATGTTAAAATTCAAGTTATTCCGAGGGAATAAGACTGAATGGAATTACTAACAATGTTTTTGGTTTACACTGTTTTTTTCTTGTGTTTACGATTCGGAATTATCATTAGCAAAATTTCAAAAAAATGTCTGATCATCGAGATACAAGATCATAATTTTTTTAGCCCTATCTGTTTATGTCTAATTCAGGCGTCAATATTTTTTTTATGTACCAATTAAAAAATCCACATATCAGGGGGCGCAATTTAAGGACAATATTAGTCTTTTTATGCAAAAATAGAAATATATTTACACTATTGTAAAAATACATCTCTTTTTTTAGATTTTTGTTGGAAAGAGTTAATTCTACTTTATTATTTCTTATTACTCCTATCCTTCTAGTGCTTTTTTAAATTTCTGTAACAATTAATGTTTTCTGTACTCAGCATTAAAAAAAAAAAAGCATTGCCATGAAACTTGAAGGCCTTACCTGAGACACATACTTGAAAATGCAAGCATAGCAGAAAACAAAACCAGAAACTGTAACAACCGACGGATTAGCTCGCTTTTGTGAGCACAATGGGCAAATGGTTCGATCTGATGGTAGAGGAATTCCCTCCTTGGAAGCCTATGATGACAACACATTAGCGGTTGGCTATTAGACATAAACAACAAAAAAAGAAAAAAAAAACTCAACTTTCTTTTTTTTTTTTTATCCTATACCATAGCTCATAAATATGTATATGGGAGTGCTAATATAATTGCTAAAAAGAAAGAAGAAGGTAATATTACAAGAACAGAACTGCTTTTATGTGATTGTTAGTTCATTGGATGAGACATAAATGCATACTTAAATAATAACGGTTCAATGTATGAAAATCTTGTTCTACAGCCAGACTAGGAATAGGTTTTTGTTCTCATCTTTCGAGCTCTGATTTGAAAGGAGTTCTGAATTCCCCTTACAAGGTTTCTGAGGAAATACTTCAGAGAAAGAAAAAGAATAATGCATACTTAAAAATATGAAGTTTGTAAACAGTTGGACAGGAGCGGAAGCAAAGAAGAACAAAGAAAGCTTTTCTTACCTTTGGGGGAGGAGGAGGTGGAGGTGGTGGATAAACCGTTGGTGCAGACATTCTCTCCTCAGCTGATTGATACCACCATTCCATCATCTGCAAGATATTCACAAAATAGAAGATATGAGAGAAATACTCAATTTCCCAGAAGTAAAGCCAGTTGTTTGAAAAATATCAAAACTAGCGGCACCAAAGACAATATTTACGAGTTGGCAACTTTTAAGGACCCTAAAAATATAATAAGATAACTAATTCATCAAAAAATGTATGCCCAATACACAAAATTGAATTAGTTTCTGAATATGAAATCAAAGATACATCACGAAATATATGATATCCACCAAAGTTTATATATTTCCTCAATCCCATCATCTTATTCTTCATCAAGCATAAAAATGGAGACGTTTTTCAGATTTTCCACCAGGTAAATACCAGAACTCTATTCCATATCTAATATGTAAAGACACTCACTTTGAAGATGAATACTGCAGCAATTAAACCCGTCTGTGCATAATCGAGCATTGTATACATACAGTTTAACATTGCTCCTTGTATTGCCTGCATATGGGTAAAGATCGTGTCAAATAGCTGAATATAGAAAAATTTACATATTGGTGCGACTACATGTTGTAAATGTGGAGTTGTGTATTTAGACACATGTAATAGTTGATAGGATAGGAAGTTATATTCAAACTCCTATATTTTACTGTTTTTAAATTTAAGTAGATTAGATAGGCGGTTTCCTATTATATCTTTTCCTAGTATATATATACAGATGTATTATGAATGGATTAAAAAAATGGAATATCACCATTAATCTAACTATTAACTTAACCATAAAATTAAGTTACTAATTGATATTTGATAAGATGGTGCATGATAGATAGATTGCTCCTATTCCAGTTGCATAAAACCAAAACTTGGATTCCATTCAAATCCCCATATTGCCAAAGATGAAAAAACCGAGACATTATTATTGCCTTTGGCAAAAATAGAAACACTAAGTGTTTCTAGTAGTTGTCACGATAGTTATAAAGCATTACACGAGTCCTTCGTAAGTGTGACATAACAAAGTTACATTTCTTCTAACTGGATTTCCGTAACAAAACATCAAACTGATCCTTTGACTAAAAATACTAAATCTTTACTAGGAACCATCCGCCAGGAAGGTATACGGTGTTGGTGGTCCAACAAAACGATTCAGTGAGACTGACAGCTTAAAGAAACAGAATCAACATTGTTCTGATTTAGCTATATGTATGCAAATAAAGATATAGAAAATCGAAAAGGTGAACTTTTCTCAGCAGCATAATCTTAGCCATGCAATTGTTCATTGGTGATTGTGAGAAACTAGGAGGTAATAGTTTATACAACAAAACATTATTCATCTCTGCATCACTATGTTATGGACATCAAAGAAAAGAGGCCACATTCACATTCCATAGGGAATGTAACTAATTATACCAACTTAATTGAGAGAATCTTCCCCAAAAAAAAAATAATAATAATTTTGTTGACTTGCCAAACAAATCATCCGGTACAAGAAACAGATGACTATTCTTATTGCATAAAAGATGACAAAGAGGGGAGAGGGAGAGAGAGGTACAGAGACAGAGAGCTTTTTCTTGGTAATACTTGGATGAATTCACATAACTCTCAAAAAATTCTAAAACAAAATTAAGTTGTTTTCATACATATCAGATCAATAAATATAATGAAAAAATTTATAATTACAAAAAAGTAAAAATCCAGCTATACCTTCAACCACGGAGGACCCCGAAGTCTCTGACGTTCATGACTTCTTATCTTGGAAATTCTTGAAGATGTGTCCATCTACTATGGCAGTAAAACATGCATACTAGTAAAACTTGCAAAAATAGGTAAATGATAAAAAGTAACTAGGCTGTAATTTTGACAGATTAAATATATACTAAAGGAACTCCTGCTTGACCATTGAAAAATTAATGAATATAAAATTTAAAAAAAAAAAATTTAAATTGTCAAGCGTTTTTGTCATTGTCAAGGGATTAACATTAGGCACAGAAAACCCCAAATAACTAGTGCTCAAGCATCACAAACTAGAATAAGAGATTACGAAACACTGTCAAATAAAGTGGGCCATTTGACCTCTTTTCTGCTAGATTCAGATGACCTTGAGAAATTCTCATCTCACAACAGTTAGAAGACAAGTCAAGAAATGTATTTTCCTCATCCATATGGAGAAGAATCAAGTAGAAGAGCTAAGATCTTAATTGCGTGATTATGAGTGTTTTATCATAGGGGTAAATAGGTCATTAATGGATAGCATCAAAGAAAATGGGGGATGAATCTAGGGAATATTCATTCATATTTTGGGAGATTATTGTGAAAGGAGAGCTAATAGACTTCTTCAAAGTCTACTGCTATCGTTTTCTAATATTTTCTTTGTTGTATTTTCTGGTTTTACTGAAACATAGAAAGAGAATCCTATAAAAGTAACACTGTCCACTGTGGGCATCAGACCAGGCATATATGGATCTGGGGAGACTATGAGAACAAAATCATTTTTTTACTTTTTGACAAGAAATCAAATATAACAACCCATATGGCAACATAGAACAACTAATTATCGATGACATAGGTGCTTTATCAAGCCATAATCCAATGGACATACTATTAAGATGATTTTAACATAAATTTAGACATGACATTGGATTATAATTCAGAGAATTACAACTATTTTTAAGTCCAAAAGGCAGCTTGATGCATATTTTACAAGATGAGAAAGAAAAACTGCATACACTAACAAAAACATAAAAGGATACAAGTCACTAACTACTACAAATAAAATTTTATAAGTTTACCAGCTCTTGTCCAGTAGCTCGACAGACGTGAATGCCAATCATTTGCAGTCCTAGAGAATAATATCCAGTAGCATCCAACAAATATAACAGCTGATAAGCAAACGACAAACCTGCATTGAGAAAAAGCTCTCTTATACCTTATAAAAGAACAAAAGACAACTCTCTTTGACTGAAAAATTACAATGGAATTTTTTATAAGAAACAAACATATTAAAAAGAAAAAAAAATTGCAAATAAGAGAGGGGAAGAACCCTTTTCAAGAGAAAAACATTCAATTTAAAGTAATCTCTTCAATTGAGAGATCCTAAAAAATTTTAAATAATAAGTCCACCTAGTAGTAGTGAAATTAATATTGTTTCAAATATTTGATTTGGCTCTTTATTGTCGAAAATAACAGCATTGTCATGCAGCTAAATGTACAAAAAAATTGCCAGACCGCCTACCTCAAAATGAACTTTTGTTTTTTAGATTTTTCTTCCAATTAAAAATCTCAATAAGAAAATTCTGCATGGCAGAATGCACCCTCGTGGACTGATTGAAAAGGAAAAAAGTTGCCTCCAAATGCCTCTAGTAAGCTCACAATTAATCATTAAATTAGTATTACCTCATGTTTTTTACCGAAAGGACAACAAAGCATGGAAAAAGTCATAAAATGGTTTCTCTTTTGGATTTGATCACAAGTAAGCAACTCCTCATGTAAAAATTCAAGCAAAAACTTGAATTTTGGATAAGATTTCTTTCTTCCAAACAAAATCAAGAAACGAGAAATTCCTAACAGAAATAAAAGTGAGCCGAGAGAAGAAAAATTTTGAGGAAAAGTTTGTTGAAGGATCATAAAGTCATCTTCACAATGGAATCTACATTGTGATGATTGAAACTTGTACGTAAACCCTATTTCACATCTACACATTCAGAAGTGTCTCATTCATCTTGATGTTAAAAGCGTCATTGTGGTTTTTGTTGAATAGAGGGTTATGTTGGTGGCTCTCTCAAGTGTGTCACTCGTTTTCTCAAGACATCTTAAGAAAAAGTTCTGGTCAAAGTGGTCCATTTATCTTCTTCTGGGATTTTGGTTGGATGCTTGTTATCAAGTTTACTTTGGGGTAGTCCATTGTGGGTAGAAAACTACTTGATGCATTTATTTATAATGCCCAGCATCATTTTGTGTATGATTCTCAAATATTTTCCTTCCTCCACTGGCTTGGATTGTCATGATATGCTTTGGAAGTTGTGAATAAAACTACAATACATATGTTGACATGGATAGTGGCCCTTGGTAAGGCTATCCAAGTGACCTAATTCAGGAAAAAAAAACCTACCATGATGTACATAATGTCCTTTGCAAAGAATTTCGATGGAGAAACGAAATCATAGTTTAAACGGATCATCAAGCAACACAACCTTCTGCCTTCTATCATTAGAAAGAAACAAATTTACATTGTAATGTTACGTGGGATGTGATGCTCTCCTTATGGTCAGATGAACTTCTACTTCTATCGACTTTACAATTACCCTTTTTTTCCTCTAATGAAATTAATAGCAATAGCATAATTGTATTCTCATTCTTGTAAAGAGAACTTCTTTCTCTCACTGGTTGCATTTTTAATCCTCTTTAATAGAATTTATTGCCTATAAAAAATAGGTGGTGGGGGTGTGTTGTTGGGGAGAGAGATAGACATAGCCAGAGATAGAGAGAGAGAGAGACATAAAGTTATAAAGTAAATGAAATCTATTTTGTGTGACCAAAAAGGACAGAAAATGCAAATACCTCTAGTAAATACAAGCAGGAATTATTTTATTTTACTTCTTTAAATAATCAAGCAACAAATATTTTAGCATGCATGAGCAGATCATCGTGACCAATCATAAAAAATGCCAATGCCGATAATACAATAATAATACAAAAATGGACACATTGGACCGAGCTGCCACCCTGCCAAAATTCTTCAGACATAATTTAATTCGTTTGAATGTCATCTCTTCTTCTTTGGTACCAGAATTATTTCATTTTATTTTGGCACTGATGATTTATAAGCTTTCATTGCAACTAGCAATTTTCTAAAGATTTCTCAAATAACTAAAACAGAATAAATATCTACTCGAGCACATAATGAAAACTCAAACTAAGTATGGATGTACCTTCACTACTAGCATGCAGCCATGGGTAGCAAGCACCAACAATTTTCTGAATCTTGTGAGCCAACTGTGCTCTTAATGATACTTCTGGGCCTAAAGTCATTCCAGAAGCTAGAGATCCATCCCCTCCATCATAATTATCATCATTAAATCTTTCATCATCATGTCCCCATAAACTAGCTCGAAGCCTTGCCTCCCTTTCTTTATTGTAGATTGAATGCAATTTTGATTTAAAATATGGCAAAACAACCTACAAGCAATTTATGTCATGTATCATTTATCATGCCTAAATTATATTTAACTGACATTCTAATACACTACCAAAGAGATACTTGTAAACCTAAAGTACGAATACTTTTATTTTTATTAATATTGAGTAATTATTACTAATAATTTTAGAGGATTTTTTGGCCTTAAGCAGTTTGTTTCCTTATGTGTTCCTATAGTACTCCACTCTGTGAGTGATGCTATTATGCTGTGGAATAAACGAGAAAAATAATTAGTTCACATTTCACGAATGTAAGAATGTTTTCGTTATTTTTTATATTAATGGCACCAGAATTAATTTGAAATAATTTTTTTTTTTAAATAAAGAAAATATTAATTCTTTTCTCTTTTTTTAGAAGACAAAATGTAATAAACAGAGCAGGATATAAGTGGAGTTGACTACAGCCAGAATCTCGTCAAAACATCAAAAAATCATAAATCTTCTCAACAACGCTACAAAATATCTATCAACTCAGATCTAAAAGTTAGCATAAAAAATAATATACAGAAGACACTCCAAGTTCCTCTAACCAACCAAGCCAAGAAAAAACTTTTTTTACAAGTCATAAAACTACCTCAAATGCCATTGAATGCATCATCTCCAACATCAAAAGAAATAATTATAGAAGATAACCATTCAATAAAACCCCCAAAATTGATACAGAGAAAATCATCAAATTAGGAAATCAATTTACAATCGCTAGACTTTCATAAAAAGGTGTAAGAGAAAAAAAGGGTACCAGGAAAACGACAGAAAGAACTTTTTGATGCTTTTCTAAACCCGAGTGTCGAATCCCATCACTTGAGTTTGAATGAGCATCAACTTTCTCTGCTCTAATATTCACTGCTCTCCTTCGTAATCCGTACAAAGACTCAGAAAAGGAAGCATCTGAGAACATTAAAAAACATAAACCAGAGTCTGTGTGACAAAACAGGGAACTCCCCAGTAAAAGAACACAAGTGAGTGGCACAAATTACCTGTCGTTCGTAAACTATGAGTCTCAAGAACAAGCATCAGCATAGAAAAAAATTCATCTTCATAATCTAGCACCCTGTGAAAGATAGGCCTTCTCAAAGCCAAAACCTGAGCAAAACCATGTATCAATAAACTGTCACGAACATTAGAAAAAGATCAAAGCTGAGAATTCTACAGAAAACAAGGGCAACCATGCAACAGTGAAATACATGGAAAATAAAAGGTTGGCATATATAACTAGAAATGATACTGCTCGTTAAGATAAGGTGACTCAACCAACTAATCTAATGTTTAGTTCTCATCAGAGTCTAGTCTTTGAAGTACGCAGCTTCATACAATTGATAAAACATCTTTTAAAAAGATGAGTGCCTCAGATTTAGCCATATAAATTGTTTGCGCCAGGACCAAGTATCTTTTTCTCTCCAATCATATCTTGCAAGCGTATGTAAGCAAAAGATTAGGCCAAATTTTCTTGGGGAAAACATTTACCAGTCAAATATGTAGAATAAGTTTCCCGCTAAATTAATGTGATAGAGCAACACAAATTAAAATTTGAATATTTATTATTTGGTTATAGTACAACATGGAGAGAGAATGACATGAAGAAAATTACTGAGGAAACTTCTAATATCTTACCGATAATCTCCTTATCCACTTAAACTCTGATAATTATTTTCCTGATGATGAGGAAATTTTTTTCAGCCTTTATTCTTCCTCCTCGTATTAGAAATTAAAGACATATGCGGTGAAACAATGATGAAGGAAATAGATAGGGCCATCTACCGAGAAGAATTTATTTCTGGGGCTAAAATTGAGGACAAAGTACTATAATCCACCCCTATATCTCCAAAGTACTACCAAAAAGTTGAACCAAATAATCGATTTCAACTACCGTATACCAAAACTTCATCGACCATCATGTGACATGGTATTTAACTACCGTATACCAAAACTTCATCGAGGAAAAAAATAACGAACCCAACTTGCTTATACGTCGGAAAATTAAAGACACTACCCATGATCACATTATCATGAAAAATTGAAGAGCTTTTAATACACACCTCTTACTTCTAGTAAGTAATCTGAAAAATTTGACGAGAAAAAAACCATTGATAGCGCTATGTTTAGATCGATAACAGAACCAGAGGGTGATAAATCGGCAAAAAAAAAAAAAAAAAAATCAAGAAGCTCAATTACATACAGATTCTGGTATCAGAGCTAAACTCACATTCACTAAAAGACTAACAAAAAAAAAAAAAGGAAAATTGGATAGAGAGAAGTGTTGCATACGCCGATGGAGTAGGTAAGAGCGGCACGAAGACTAGAGGGAAGTTGCTGAGCAGCGGCCATCTCAAAGAAGGTGGGACGCGTCCCTTGCCCTCCCACTTGAAACAACATTCTTCCTCAATCTTCTCCTTCTCCTTCTCCTCCAACTTCCCTCCTTCCGTTCTCGCTCCAAAAGAAATGGAGCTGCGCAAAACTCGCTGGTTATAAAGCACACTACTTACTTTTTAGTTATTTTGATAATTGACCGACTCCCGCAATTTGTTTATTTAGATATAATTGTCACAAGTGAAATGTGCTATTTATCATTAATATAACAATTCAACTCAATGTAACACAAACAAATTCAATGATTGTTAATTTTAAATAAAACTAGTATTTATTGTCTTAAAATTGCTTTTTTGAGACATTTCCATTACTCCTTTTGAGTGCTTTTCTCCACAGAAATCCCTCCGCTTTGCACTCACTCTCGCTCGTGTTACCTATTTTCTACAACTCATGACATATCCCGCGCTTTTATGCCATGTTTCCTTCAATACTAGAATTGGGTTTTTACGTTCCTCCCCTGGCCCGAATCAATTTACCTGGCTTGTTCTCGGCTTTGGTAGCATGTTCTTCTCTCTGTCTCTCTCTTTCAACACTTCAGATTGTGAATTCTTCTCTCAAGAAACAGCTTTTTTATAGGCTTCGAATCCCGACTTACAACAGGAAAAACACAATTACACATTCGGCCTCATCATCTGATCCAAAGTTTGAGGGTCGTGATAATAGACATCGGTAGGATCCAACACCATATTAAAACATACTTGAACTTAATTATGAATAAATCGACCATTACATAATTAGCATCAAACTTTGTAAAAATAATTGTTTTCTGCTAACTTTGCATAATTGACTTCGTAACCTCGCGAAAAGTGTTGACCTTTTATTTTATGTTTTCAATATCTCACGCCCACAACCGTGGATTCCAGCTCCGGACGACACTTCCTAGAGCCGCACTCCCAATTTAGAAATTCAAAATATTTATTTCAAACTAACCTTCAGCCCGATTTGATGTCGAGGCGATCATACTGTATATCATCGTTTGAACCAGGCAAATAACAGCAATCAAATACTGATTCATACAGTGAATTGAAGTTAGAACATAATAAATAAGAGAATCAGATTTAATATGGGTAGCAGAGAGAAACATCCCAAGCTTAAATAGTCCCCACTTAAATATGCACTACTTCTGAAAATTGACTAAGAATATACAACAAATCCACCTTTTCTGAGCTACATCAAGAGTTCATGTCTCCACTTTGAGGGAGAGTCCATGGTCAAAAAGATGCAACCTTCATTGAACAATGAAGAATACAGCAAATAACTTCAATGGAATTCGATTAACTACTTCATAATCTAATAAGATTCAGTTGGTCTAATCCTCCCCACCCTTTTATTTGAGGCCAATTATGCTCAAGAAAGATGCTTATTCATCTCCTGTTCTTGCCCGTTTTCGAGGCTCACCCTCACGTTGCTCAGCATTCTCGCTCTTTTTAGCCTCCTCTGCTTTTTCCTTCCCATTTACAGACCCTGGATTTTCGGCGGCCGAATGAATTTTATCAGAGGTTTCCGATCGGCAATCTGCAGAGGAAGATTGCACTGCATTTGGCTGTGGAGAAGAGGGTCGATGTATGGTAGATGAAGAAGCCTTCGACTTGGTAGTATCCATATTTCTTTGCTTCTCAAACATCTCTTGAAGACGTCTTCCCTGTTCTTCAATTCTTAACTGCAAATTTCTTTGAATCTGTTTCAAGAAAAATAAATCAAATATCAACAAATATCGATAATGGATTATAAATTTTCTCCATAGTTTCACCAATCCTTCTCAATCTCTGATTACCCAATAGATCAAGATCCATGGATGATACAGAGTATGCCATGGCCATGGCCAAAATAGATAATGAATTATACCGTCTTCACTCCATTAGTACGGCTTTAGGATCATAAATACACTAATAAGACTAAATTACATTTATTCTTTCAAATAAGGACCAGTCAACATCATAGGGCCAATAACAAATTAAGCATAAAAAGAAGATCATCAGATGTACAGTTCATGGAATTGCATACCTCAAGTTGTTCATGAAGCTTCTTCTGAACTTCCATTTGCAGGCGCAATGCTTCGGTTATTCCCATACTCCTATATTTTAAGTCAGATATATAGTCAAAGTCAACTAACGAAAAGTACAAATAAGACAACCTACGCGGGTCAAAGACAATCTACTTCCAAGACTCATCATGGTTTCAATCATATGTAGAGTAACTTACACCCGACTAAAATAATCTGCCATAGGAATCCATTCAACTACGATATAATAGAACCTCCCAAAAATATGAATGAATTTTTTACAAGCAGAGAAGAAATCTTACGTCTTCAAGTCGAGATTTTTCATTTCGTCACCAGAAGTAAGGTTTTTCTCTGAAGATAATGAACAGAGAGATTATCCAAAGTGTTAGTTTGCAGTCCAAAGATCATTTAGAAATTAATATTTTACAGGTAAAAAGAAATTAACGAGCAATACCATCAGATGACTCTGGTTTATATCTGGCAGTTCGATATTTCTGTAGTTGGAAAAGAAAAGAGAGCTAAGTTAATTGAACCAAGACTAAGCTCGTAAAATACAAGAAACATAAAAGCTAACAAACCTGCAGGTGGCTTTTGACATGATAAATTGTTAAGCCTTCAACATTCATCAGCCTTAGGACACCTTTCGGAGTGGCCTCTGTAAAACATAATTATAAATATTGTCCTTGTTCCAAAAAAAAAAGGCATTAACAAAAGAACGAAAGAGAGAAGATGATATTAAAAAATAAAGAGTAACCACTATTTCTTCATGGCAACACATTGAGAATGAGAATTTTATATTACATAGGGGGATTAGAAATGGAACATACTTTCACTGCCACCAAGCTGATTGACTGCCTCCACAAAAGCCTCATGAAGCTCTGGTGTCCACCGCATTCTTGGTCTTGTGGGGGCCGCAGAAGATAATAAGTTGGAGGAAGGTGGTAAATGATCAAGAATACTGATCTGGGGCTGTGGAGCAATAGTTTCAGAGGCCAACTCTACCACCTGGAAATATATTAAAAAAGATATCAAAATGAAAAAACTTCAAAAAAAGAACACAAACTGAGTGATGTCAAAATTTATGCTAAAATCTCAGATGATCCAATGCTTCTTATTTTTCCTATTTCTCTCGCGGGAGTTAAGAGAATAATTTTCATGCTTACATCTGCACAGAGACTTCTAATGAATTCAAATTATTTTATCTTTTTAACACCTAGAAATAAAGCTATTACACCAGCCCAGAACATGCAGATAAACTACAGCGTAATTTTTCATTGATGTGATCAGATATAAAATCCACTACAGAAAAGAAGAAAAGTTCAGAACTAAATTTTGTTGCAACTAAGGTTGTAAAGTTGTTCAGTTTGTTCTTGTGCAAGACCTTTCACAAGCATTCAATGCCTAAAAGGCAACACGCCTTTCAATCACCAGAAAAATTTATATAACTGCATCACATTTGCTAGAAGGGGAAAATGATGTATTTGGGAAACAAACCTTAACTTCAGGAGCTGGCACATTAACATCTGAAAACAGATCACTCCAATTTGGTTCCATACCATCATCAACAGAAATAAACGGATCCCCCCAGGTCGGCCAATCAGTTCTTTTGGAATTGCTATCTGATGTTATTGCATCATTCATTCTTTCGATCTGGTTACTCTGGACTGAAATGTTGTCTGAAAAATCAAGAAGATTATGAAGTGGATCCGTAGACCAAGATATACTACTCTCTTCCAGATTACTAGTCAATCCCGAGGATTGTAATTCCGTATGAGATGAATAGTTTGGTGGTATTAGTGCTTCATCTCTAGCAGACTGAGAAATGAAGGGGGAGTTTCGGGGTTGCGATGAAATGGAAGAAAAAGGAACATTGCTGTGAAAAGCTGAGGATGATGAGAACAAATGGCCAACAGTCCTAGTGCTGGAAACTAATGGAGGAGCCTGTTTAGATATGGGATTCATCATTAATTCCCTTTCTAAAAACACAAAAATAACTTGGAAGTTCGTATTAAAGTGGCTCAAGAAAAAGGAAGACAGAGCTGCAAATATGAAACCCAAAGTCTCAAGCTTCCCAGCTAATTCATATCCGACCTGCAAAGAAGGATGCACAGGAAAATATGTCAGCAGCGACTATATCAACAATAACCAACATATTATGATGAATTTATTGGCTATCCACGCAACACCCCATAAAGCAATGATAGTAGGAAGAAACCAGAATTCTAATCACTCTGCATAGTTTCGGCTACTGTATGAGAATAAGAACGGAATGGAACTATAATGCGGACCAAATATTATAAATTTCCAAGTTCAGCCAACTCAGTAACTAAGAATTTTAAAAATAAACCTGATTGACAAGTTTGTCGTTCAATTTAAAAAGGCCACAATCTACAAAGAATCAGTTTAATTTTTTCAAACACAAGGTATTAATCTTGAATTCAAATTCATACAAAAACAAACTTTCCAACCAAGAAAGACGCAGGGCGAAGATCATTCCAACCTCATAACATAATTTAAAATTGGAAACATTTCTCTCAAAAATTCAAGAATAAGCCCCAACATCAACAAAATACCATAAATTGTAAGAAACCAAACCGAATCAATCATCCACGCATCGAATATAACAAGAAAACAATTGTAAAAGTACCTAAATTTGATTTGAAAAATCAGAGCAAAAAATGCATCACAGAATCAGTAGATAAACCGCAAAATAAATTCCCCCCAAAAAAACTACCCAATGGGGTTTTTCATAATTCTCACCGACAATCCAAGGAAACCAAATTTAATTTCAGAGAAGCCATCACATTCGAACAAAACCCGATGGTGCAAAACGGAAGTGGAGCTGCCGAGCCGCTGACAAAGTTAAATGAAAACATTAAACATTGACAGGATATGGTGACGGCTTCGTCATCTTGACTTCAACAAAGCGTTCCCTCTCTCTCTCTCTACAGGGAATCGTACGGCGGCTTTTATTTTCGCCATGGCCAGCTTCGGTTAGTGAACCAGGGCCGTCTGATGGAAATAAAACTGAAATCAGGCCGTCGATCAGGAGGACCAAGTTATCGTGATTAGCTGCTTTGATAACAGGTGGAATGAATCAAGATCGTCTGATTTGGAAGAAAGAAAACACATAGCAAATGGTGGGGCCCATATCTTTGTTATTCGCTTCACTCGCTTTATATTTCTAATTATTTTAATTTAGGGAAAATGACAAATCAACCATTGTGGTTTCAGGTCAATGACAAGTCAACCATTGTGGTTTAAGTGTTAACAAGGTAAACACTAACGTACGTCTAAATGACAAATCAACCATCGCAGTGACGGTCGCCGTTAATTACCGCGCCGCAGCGGTGTCCCACCGCGCCGCGGCGCGCCCCGCGTTGCGAAAAATAACACTCAAGTGTTGACTGGAGTCGCGACTAGTCGCCACGCCGCCGCGGCCTCCCGGGACGCCCTCGCGGCTCCCAGGGACGCCGCTGCGGCTCCCCGGGACGCCCCTGCGGCTCCACGGGACGCCGCAGCGGCTCCCCTCGACGCCGCTGCGGCTCCCCGGGACGCCGCTGCGGCTCCCCGCGACGCCGCTGCGGCGTCCTACGACACCGCCGCGGTTTCCCGGACCGAATTTATATAAACAGAGAGCTAACTCCTCTGGACAGTAAGGAATTTG